>JAUJYV010000078.1:0-119657 GCA_033995625.1 Ophyiulus pilosus
ACAAATTTTTGCCATTTAATTTAAACGTGAAACGCAATTTTCATAGTGTCCCAATACTTTTTTTGTCAACTGTATATCCTTTATTGATTTTTTCACATAGTCGCCAAAAAAGACCATAAACACTTGTCAGATAGCGTGATTAACTTTTCCATACCATTACAGAAAGAAAAAACCTCCAGCGCTTATGCTTCACAATAATAGAGAGTTTGCGCCATCAAACGTCTTTATACTGACCTTAACTGTAATGGCGGGACAGGAGGAGCATAGCCTTGAACTACTCAATGAACTAACTGAACGTCATGAGTGCGCATGCGTGGTTCTTCCTTTCCCGCCATTACAGTTAAAGTCAGTATAAAGAAGTTGGCTGGTTCAAACTCCCTATTGGCTGGAAGAGACATGAATCCATATATGTAGTTTATTTGATATTTCACCACATTTACGTATATATATATATATATATACAAAAAATTAAGCATTTCTTTCTCTACACAAGTTTTTATTATGGCACGCCATCTTGAAGAAATTCCTACATTAATTGCTCTTGGTAGATTTGGAAAAAACTAACATTCTGGCGAACTTAAAATGAGTTTTGAACGGTATAATCGAATCAATAACAAACATGTACAGAAATAGCAAAAGCAAAGCTGACAAAATTGATTAACATTAATCTAGTAAATCACGTGATATTAATTTTCTTCCGTGCAGAGGCATTAGTTTTTTAATCAAATAATGGTCGTCCACCAAATTCTATACCTCATAGGGTGATTCTTTATGGTATATAGGACAAATCACATACTGCATATCCATGAGACAATGCTAAAGATGAAAAATCTTCTCACACCTGTCTCTTAAAAGTTGTCACCGGATGGATTAAGAACCCTTTTCGTATTAATCTTGCAGCGCTTGCAAGATAAAAGCGCACTCTGGAGTCGCTGTTATGAATAACTCGTCGATTTTTCACTTAATGCCTATTGTGAGTGGCTTAATGTTCTTGCTTTCATGTCAGTAATGCGCAAGTCGTAAGACTCTTTCATAGTGAATCGGACCTTTGTAGGTCGCAGCAGCGCTTAAAGAGTGTAAATAGTCTTAAAATCCATAAATAAATGCACTTCCCCGGTGCTTCTACGGCACAAGATACCGTTATAAGATGTTATCGATTTCAAGATCTGTTAACCAATTCCTGCTTATTTTCCCCTTCGGAATTCCATGTTGGCATCTATTTCGAACTAAGAAAAAAAGAGTAACGAGCATGCGAATGTAGAGTACTGAGCTGTGATTGATCCAGATCAGTTTTTTCCATGGAAACCTTGCAAAACTAACCTCCAATTTCAACACATGAAATCTCATGAAAACCTGATCAGTCGTACCGAACTAGCCCATGCATTAAATGACACGTGACTTTCGATATGTGTAAACGTGCAAAAGGTTTCAAAAGATGTCATCACAATACAGATGGGATAAGTTTCTTCATTGATGTACATTTACGTAACATACTTTCGCTGCAATAAATGTAATCGGCAATCAGAAAATAACAAGAAACGCTTCAGGTAGTACAATTTTCCAGATGACGTCATTATCTGGGAAGAAATTCCGTAACATTTCCATACGAATTACATCCTTATGATGTTTTATGTGACTCGGCGAAGGTTTTAAGACTCGAGTATTTATACTGGAAGTCAAGACTATGCCGTGACCCACATTGCTATACAGTAGGTTATGCTGTATACAAAAAAAATAGTCATACCGCGCTTAATTGCACACCGCTTAATTGCACAGACCAGATATGTAAATACACATTATTTTGTAAGCTTCATGTGAAACTTTTGTATAGAATTGTGACCGGATATTTGCACAAACCGGTTAATTAAACATTCTCGGCTTGTCTGGTCGCTGTGCAATTAAGCGGGTTCGACTGTACACACTTTTGGTACAAAATATACTGTATCTATGTAATGTTCCTAATTACTTATATGAATTTCATAAACAATATATATATATATATATATATATATATTCGATTTCTATATAGTATTTTAAATTTATAAAAAAATTACTCTTAATTTAATTAAATACGTATTTAATTAATATAATTATTAATATAATACATGTTAAAACAAATTCTATCATTAAAAATGTATACATGTAATATGTATATGTGAATTTTAATACAATTACCGGTATGTAAATTGCATATATTATTTACAGATGTGTATATACAAGTTAAGTGAAAATATATAGGCTTGTTTTCTATTTTAAGTATATCAGTTTCAGACATTTTTGTATATATTAAAACGTCTTTCAACAAAAATCCCCATACAACATCGCTGGAACTATGTATATAGTACGGCAATCGAACAACATTCGACGGTTTTCTAATATTTGAAAACTTGCCGGCATTCTATCGATGTTTACCAAACTTTTGCAACCATAATAACCTCAGTTTTCAAATTCACACGCAAATACGCCTGAGGTCGCCGCTATAAAACTCGCTTAGCAACGGAATTAATCCAATAATAATGTGCCATTTAATGCACAACTCATTAAAGTGAAGCCACATTAAGCTTAATGCGTTGTTTTGTAATTTACATAAAATTTGTTTTGCAGTGTCGTTTCAGTTCAAATACTATTAAATGATATTTTCGAATGTGCATTTTGTAACGAGCCCGGAAAACCAACTTTGTGACTTCTATGGTATAGGATGCCCGAAATTTATCTGTACCATTTCTATAACTGGAGCATTTATAGAGCATTTATGGAGAGCAATATAATTACATCATTGGCAGTTGTGTTGTCCTTCATAAAAGTTCTATTCATAGTCATGGTTAAAAATAAATTGTGGGCCCATTCTAAAAGGACTGCAATTAAACATTTTTTTTTTTTTTTGCGGAACTTTTGCAGTTGTGCAGCCTTATTGAAGATGTTTTAGATTTTTTGATCATATTGGAAATGTTTTAGGTTTTGTGGCTATATTAGAAATGTTTTTATGCTTTGTGGTAATAGGGAGATTTAGCATGCCAGCGTCTTAACGTTAACCTTAACGTTAGAGGCGCGAAGGGAGGCGCCACGAACTTTTGACTACCCACTGAACTAACTGAATATCACGAGTGCGCATATGTGGTTTTTCCCTTTCCGCCTCTAACGTTAAGGTTAGCGTTAAAACGTTGGCATGCTCAATCTCCCTATTAGAGAGTTTGTGCACGTTTTCCGTCTTTCCCTTACCTTAGCGTTGGCGGCGGGAAGAGATGAACCCCGCATGCGTACCCATTAACCAATCAGTATAACCAATAAACTAACTGAACGTAATGAGTGCGCATGCGTGTTTTTTTTTTTAATTTTTTTTTTTTTTTATTTAGTTGGAGGAGGGACGGAAGACGGGCACAAACTCCCTAATATCGGAAATGTTTTTAGGTTTTGTAGTAATATTGGAAATGTTTTCAGTTTGTGTGGTATTTTTAGAAAGGTTTGGGGTTTTGTGGTATTTTTAGAAAGGTTTGGGGTTTTGTGGTAATGCTGGAAATGATTTTAGGTTTTGTGGTAATATTGGAAATATTTTCAGGTTGTGTGATATTTTTAGGAAGGTTTGGGGTTTTGTGGTAATTTTGGAAATGTTTTTAAGTTTCGTGGCCTTAATGCAAATGTTTTTAGGTGTGCTTGTTAAAGTGATAATGCCAAAATGTTAAGTTTTCCACTAAGAAATTTCATGAGATCGGCAAGCCAAAAAGTGAAATAATGGCTCGTGGGCCGCAATTCATCCCAAATTTTGCCAAACACGCAATTTTTTCGCGTAACTACCAATATCTGCTCCTCCCTTTATACCAAGTTTCCAAAGTTTGTAATCAACAATAACTTTGCCATCAACTTGCCATCATTGTTGTAGATTCCAGCTTTTATGAACCCGTTGTAATGAGATGAGGGAGGGAGGTAGAAAAAGGTAAAGTTCCCGATGCTTTAATTGATCAATGCATTTGGTCAAATCAGGTCAGCTTCAATACTTTCGATGTTAATCTCAACCGACACAGTGATGTTTGTGGCGTAAAGGTGGCGCACCGATGCATGGACGTTAAAAGCACTTATAAAGAGTTCTTATGGGAGCTCTTTTAAGGTCACGTCATATCAAAAATACGAACATGCTTGACTGACGACGTATAAGCTTCGGAAAAGAAAAAAAAAGCAGTAACTGCATACAAGTTTTTCTACGGCAAAAGACATTACGAAAGGATTTTCGCTCCAGACGTATATAAGTCTTCGGATTTATGAAGCGATATATAGGAATCTAGCTTCAAAATTCTGGAAGAATTACTTTTTGACATTTTGCCGGTTTGTTTTCTTGACGTTTCCGAACACTCGTATACAAATCAAAACCGTGCTTTGTATACGCTTTTGAATGGATATTCGAATTTAACATAAAAACATATTCGAAGCCATATAAAGAGCTGCAATTATCAATACAGTGCCCCTAGAGGCGTATGCAGACGCAAAATGGCAATCCTGAAATATGGAATTGCCAAATTGCATTGCAAAACATCAACATTTTATAACAAACATTTGGAAATGTGTCTTGGCGGTTTTTTAAGGGGTTTCTTCTGTCAACTGTCGGGCTTGTATTGAAGTCTACTTTTATGTAGCCATTAAAAAAGATTGTCGAAATTGAATTTCATTGAGCCATTATGCGTCTTAAGAATTAATGGCAAAATGCAATTAAAGTAAAAGCTGCCATGAAGGGAATCTCAGGGGAGTTACTGAAATTTTATTTGTTGATGAAAAATAAAAGAAGCCCATTTTGAAAATATATTAACTTAATTAAACACGTAATGAAAATTCATATATACACTTGCATGCATAATGCATAAACAAGTCTTCAGCACTTAATTCCTTGTAAATTATATTTATAATACGTTTTGACTACATGTTTGTAATATATCTAAGATGAAGCCATTGCAAAGCTTTAGTGTGCGAAATATAGTAATATATATGGAACACATATTGTATTTCGGATTTATTTTCAGAAACCTATTTACAGTGTATATAGAGTACAATTTAACGAAACTGAAAACCGTCTATACAGAATTTTTGCACACGCCTTAAAATCGCCTGAAATGCAGCAATAAATTAGCGATAATGAATGAATTTAAAATGAATTTCGTGCATTGATTTTTACAATCAATGCAAGTCTAGAAAACGTAGTTAAGATGCTCATGCACGCAACATACAAATTCAATTTTTGATAATTTCCAGACAATGATGTCAGAGTGACATAGTGTCAGCCTTGGATTGAGTATCCGTTGAATTATACCTACGAGTTTAACTTGAAAACAAGCTTTGTAATAAAAATTCAATCATTCAAACAGCTCATTAGACCTTTTTTTTTTACTTTTTGACTTAGCACTAAAACGTGCCGTGTCTTACAATTAGTATCGAAATCTAATTTTTTATTCTTCAAATTTGTAGTGTTTGTGCAGGAGAAACACGAATCTTGCTTCGGTATAACAACCATCAGCTATTGCATCTTTAAATACATGTTATTCGTGCTACATTCATGCTCAATATTTTATTCGTTATCCAAGAACAAAGACTAAGCTGGGAGAGTACTAAAGCAATGATGTTGTGCATTTCAGACATGATCAGACTAATCTCCTGATCCTCAGACGTTAAGAGCTTTCTATTAATGCCCTAACAAACAACAATTTTAAAAGCCACTCTTTCAAGTCTTTGTTCTCATGAAGGGATGAAAATTTAGAATGTGCATGTTAAGTAATAAATGAAAATACATAAATTATATGTAAACAACTTATCTATGATGAAATATACTGTTTGCACACATAATAGAGTGTCTCGCCCAGCCATTATGAAGTGATACCAAAGTTGGAAACATTGTTGACTTAGGAATATCACGAAGGAAGGCATTCATTAATTACCACTTATGATGTTGTTATGGACATCGATATTCCCATATCGGTCTGAACATCGATGTGCCCATATCGATATAGACCCAAACCGATATAGACAAGGACTGCTATATAATAATTTAATTAATTTATGAATTTTTTTTAACTTCATTGAATCAAATATAATCAATGTTTTGCAATACTACATACCAGAACAGAATACCACTTTCAATATTAAACACCTCATATCACATACATCTATCATGTAGTAATTTTAGTTACTGAATTACAATGACATGACAGAGGTTGTTATATAATTAAATATATTTAATACAAAATACATATCAATGTAGTGTACTATATGACATGGGGATTTCCATTTTGAATAAGGAAATGAGACTGGACACCCTGGCCTAACTAAACTTGTGTGTTCTACTAAAATACTCGATATTGAAACGAAAGTATACAGATACCATATTAAATCAATAGCATTGTTTTTATCCCTTCAATGATATTTGATTTTTTCATTTAAAACGCCCATGAACTGTATGGGCAGCTAACCTGAGAATCCCTTTGCAAAACGTTTCAGCCTCCACAAATGTGTCAGTGATTCTCAGTGACCTCGTAAATCTAGTTAAGGATCCATTTTCAGAAGATGATCGTCACCTCTGACCTTCCCGTCATTGCATATCAGAAACATCTCGCATCCTCTGATTCCGCAGCACCTGTTCACGATCATTTCCATCTGCAAGTAATCACTATCTTTCTGTTATTGGGCCTATACACTAATGACGATAAGCCAGGAGCCAATTCGGAACGGGCTTCATGCAGCGTCTGTTATGTGGCTAGCAGTAATATTAAACGCGGGCCGTGGCATCTATTCAATTAAGATATGCCCGAATGGGAAAATTCAATTTGATCGAGTCTAGCCGAAGCCATCCATGTGGCCTTATCTTCTCCTGCAAAGACCTATAAACCAAAGCCCAGAAAATTCGGAGTTTAGGCATGGGAAGAAGATGAAAAAACATTCCGAAAGTGTGCAAAAGGGCACCCGGAGACCCATACCGCTCAACGGGAGTTGCATTTCGCATTCATCTCCGATGGCCCTCGACGGAGATATCCCAAACGACCTCCATTTCAAATTGCTCATAAAGCGACTAGAAAAGTGCGAAAAAACAAGAAATAAATGCGACGACGGCATATAGACTCGTGATAAACCGCGACATACATACACGCACACAAAATCGGAGGGCGTATGTAGGAAAAAGCGACGAGTGGGACTCATTTTCGTGTCGTGTTCGCATCTTAATGTGTAACTTTCCTTAAACTGAAAAAAGACGAGTGGTCGTGAAGGGATTCCTTAATAAGTGTTACCAGCATCCGAACGCTTTAGAGAGATTCTGTTTGTCGAACTGCCTGCCTGCCGATTGTCGGCATTCCTCGGGGGTGTAATGAGCATTAAGTTTGGATGAGTACCGTGATACATTCTAATTTCCTTCTGCCATTGCTCTTCCCGGTTACATCGCCGAAGGTGACAACTATTTCTTCACAAAGTAATAACTGTTATCCTTGTAAAAGCGAGCATTTCCTCGCACCTAAGTAGAATTAGATGTTTAGGTGAAAATGAAATGGAAGACAATTCTCTTAAACGGAGAGTATTGTTGGTTTTTAAATTCGTACCCTGGGTGGAAATTCCATACATGGACATTTCAGAAATTGGGCATGTGCCTATTTGTTCATATAGTATCATGCATTTATGTATATGTACATGGGTATATTCAATATATACTGTACGTGCCAAACAGGAGTGGCCCCTATAGTGGGCGAACGAGAGTTTTCTTAGTGACCATTCAAAAAGGACGTCACCGAAATTCCTTCAAAAATGGTCTTTCCATATCCTCCCCTTCCCTACACACTGTTCACATGGTGTCCATTTTAGCCTAAACCACCCTCCCCAACTTAAGGATATCCTTAATTTTTGTTTTTTTAAAGTAGGGTGTCCAAAAAATGTGTTGGAACATACAAAGGCCCATCCTATAAATTTCCAAGCACCCGTCTCGCTGCCTATTTATTCCAAGACATTTTTCAGAATTTTCTGATTAACGGAAATTTTTTGACCTCGAAGTGAACAAAAAATTGTGTTAAACACAAATTTAGGCATAATTCCCAACTTTCCCGAGGTTTTAAAAATCACTGGGCATGGGTGAAATTAGGCAGGGGGAATAACTGGGCATAGGGGATAACTGCACATAGTGATATAAACGCTCAGATACTTGGTAGTATCAACGAAAACCAAGTTAAACCCCTCCCAGACTATACAGGTACTTAGGAAAACAAGTGTTCTGTTTAAGGAGCATTAACCGAGCATATCACCTTCTTTAAACACACGTATTTTACGATACATTTCATCTAATAGGTGCTTTTAAATAGTTGGCTTGAATGCCATACTATGTTAATTTTATTTGAATGCATGAAAACGTGACTTCAGAGCTAGTTAGCAATTAATGCTAATCAGTGAGTGCAACTTGAAAACAATTTTTTGTAATAAAAACAAACATTCAAACAGCTCATTAGATCTATTTATTTTTTCACTGAACATTAAAACGTGACATGTCTTACAATTACTATTAAGACCTACATTTTATTTAAATTTGCATAGTGTTTGTGCAGGAGAAACACGAATCTTGCTTCTTTAAAACAAGCATCAGCTTAATGACTGGTATTACATCTTGAAATACATCTTTTTCGTGCTACACTTGTGTTCAATATTTGATTCGTCTTGTCCAAGAACAAATACTAAGCTCGGGGCTACACCAGAGATTTTAGCCAATGATGTTCTAAGCTTCAAACAGTAATGGACTAATCTCCTGACCCGAACGTGAAGAACTTTCTATATGCACTAACAGACATCAATTTTAAAAGACCAGAGCATAACTCTTTTGAACTCGTGGTTCTCATTTCCCCAAGGATATTCCGATTTTTCATTAAGAATGCCATTGCTACTGGCGCACATTATAAGTAAAAATAATTAAAATTGCAGTACGGTACATAAACAGAATACAACTTCCTCTTATTTGAAGCACGAGATGGACACATTAATAGATATTTTTGTTTGCTAAGATTTGGCTAAATTGCTACAAATGAATGTATTTTAAAAATATATTCTAACACGACACATTTAAGATATATGCTACTATTTCAGAACACTCACCATAAATGTGTTCTAAAAACATGACACGTATCTTTTGCACTATCTTCCTTTAGTACATATTAGTGAATTTTTAAATCGTTTAGATCCATATTTCAAACATTACGTCCATTGTGTCTAAAATTATCATAATATGTATATAAATATAGTTAGCTTTAAAGACAAAATGTGCCATCACTAATAGTATAAATTCAATCCATGAAATTTGATCATTTCATATTTATAATAGTATTATTATTTCAGTGCATTACATTTACGAAACTTGTCTCCCAACAAGTTCCAAATATGAACATTGTTATTTTTAGTACACGAATTTTCTTAACGGGAAGATTATCCTTCCACAAGAAGATTTCCAAAGAGAATTACAGAAGTCTCATGGGCAAATCAACTTTAGCCTTAACTGTACCAAACTTGATGTGACTTTTTCCTATTCCACGAAATCCTCTTTCCAGATACAATGTTCGCGTTAAAAATCAATGAGAAACATCCTCGTACAAAATATAAAAAAGCATCGTTGACACAGGCCTACGTTACAATTGTGTTGGCTTTTTTTTTGTTTATTTCAGGAAGGAAGTCGATTTACCCAGCCAAGCTCATAAAATACCTTTTGCCCCCTGATCACCGCCCATCTAAGGGGGGTGCTGAAGAGTGAGATTTAATTAAAAGAATAGGCGCGGTAAGAGCATCTTCAGGATGGGAAATATTTATGACTTCCACCATCCAAGTCTATGCATTTCCATTGCTTTATTCAACGCAAAAAGCAGATGATGTATAGTATTCGCCATGCATGGTGTGTATTTGCATTACCGCATACATACGCAGCCTCGCGGCCTATATCTATATTGTATTTTCTATGATTTATTATGCGCCATGTTCTCCGCGTATTTCAATTACAAAAGGGTTCCTAGCACGAAGTTGTTGTACACGCACATTAAATCGCAATTAATGTGAGAAGCTCACCACCTGCATCCATAGCATGCTATTCCTATAGCTCTTACACCACGCTTAACGTGGAGGATCCCAAAAGTTAATGCACCCTAAGCCAGTGTAAACTGAATGAAGAAGTGCTCCAAAATGGTTTACATCTTCAATTTTGCCTGCTCATCCAGCTTCCCATCGATCTTCAAGTCGTTGGATACAATCTTATGGGCAATTGAGATGAAATCTAAAGGGTCACAACCTTTGATAGAGCCGTAAAGGATGAAAAACTGCTCCCATGGCCAAAAATAAATCAGCGAATAAGTACAACACCTGGGAAATTAAGCTTGGAACACCGTGTAGTTTTTTTTAAGTTTTTTTTTTTACTTTACTCAGATGGGAAATCTTCCATGACAATGATGAGGTCATGTGTTCCGTGACCATGGATGATGGAACGAATAGCACTCAAAAATTGATAACTTAAAACTGCGTGTTCAGGTTGTTTAGATCTGAAAAACTTTTAGCAATGTTGCATTCATGTGTTAAAGAGCAATGGTGAATGCCCCAGTGATATGGTCAAGTGAAATGAAAAGTTCAGAAAATTACACGTTCGGAAAATAAAGTGGAAAACACAACATCACACAAGTAGTGCAACATGTCGATTTCTGGTATTTACAAGTTTCAATTGTCTCACGAGAGAACTCTATAAATATTTGAAATTGACAAGAAAAAAAATGAAATTTCATTTTATAATGGGGGATATGTTCCATGTCAATGATATGGTCACGTGTTCTGTGGCCATGGAAGATGGAATGAATAGCATTACAAAATAGTTAATTTATAACGGCCTGTTTAAGATATTTAGATCTGAGAAATCATCTACGAATATTGCATTCGTGTTAATAGCATCTGGTAAATATACCAGTGGGTTAAATGAAATGAAATCTTCAGAAAATTACACAATTGGAAAATAAAACTAGTATAAAGCATAATATTACATCAGTAGTGCAACATGTGGATTCCTAAAATATTCCAGAATTTCACTGTAAATCCTATTAAGAAGTGCATTTCATATAGATCAATAAAAAACAATATCCGAAAAAATACCCGAAAATTTACATTTTTTCTGCAGAAAAAATGCACTTTGACTGCAAGATAATTTAGGCAGGTCACTGTGAAATTTCGAGAAATTTCACTTTATGTATGAATTTGTATTTCCGCAATCTCCAACGCCCACTACTGTATCCTATTCCTCCCAATGCCCCTGAACCCTACCACTGGTCTATTTTGTAACAGAAAAGGTCTAATTTCTTTGTAGCATCCCTTTAAGTCTAAAAAGAGTTATATAAATGTACGCTAATTCCAAAACAAAAAGGTACATTTCCAACGAGAATATCGTCTTATTATTCTGTTTAACATTGTCTTGTCATGAAGATCCAAGTTATTGTAGTATTATAATGCTTCAGAACGGTTGCAATTTTGCTTTATTGTCCCTTTAAGAGGGATTAAAAAGCAAAGAGAACACAATGCGTGTTTATTTATACATAAAAAATGAAGTTGAAATTGGATTTCCTTAAAAAAACACTTCTATCGTTACGATGCTAAGTTGAAAGCACCACAGACTATAACGGGCTCAAACATGACATTATTACTGGTAAAAATGATGGCTATCATTCTAGAAATTAATTCTCGTCTGCAAAAAAAAACCTCCGCACCTTCTACTCTTCAAAGCCAGGTTGAATTTTCTTTTTTTTTTAGTGATAACACGAATTCCTATATCGCTCTCCCGCGGATAGGTTCCTCTTAAATAAATTACTTTTCAGTTAACGGTGGCTTAGAGTGCATTACTTTTGGAATCCCCTCGTCTTCGAGCGTGTTCAGTTCATCGGTATAAAGAGCAGACTGAATTGCGGGTAATTCGCCAGAATCCGCGCACGAGTTTATTATGCAAAAATGCAAATAAGGGCATTTATTATATCGAGAGGAATAAATACACAATGGGGCTCGCGTGCAATGGAGGACGCGTACCTAGACATTAATGAGCCCGTCTATAATTACAGTATTATAGGCTATTCCACGAGCAGCCAAGATTCCGCGACGAAAATCATTTCAATTATATCCCCATTCCGGTTCTAAACCATCTGGCGGCCATCTTGTAAAAATGGCGGATAAAATATAATATAAAAAATAAAAAATTAGGATATACTTGTACTGAGTCTGAGATGTACAAATCAGACTAACCTTCCAGCACGTGCCTGGATTCTAATTTTGGAATGCGCTGTGACGTAATGTTGTTCTCTACCTATACAAAGAGCCTATATTTGCCTATTTGGTCAAGATCAATCTCTAGAGGAACCTTTCTAGATAGTGCACAAAATAAAAATCTTGTTTTATACCTATAAACTCTGCGACCCGACTCTCTTGCGATTCACCTCTTCCTTTAGGACCAAGTGGGGTTTACCAAACTGTGGTTGCCGCCAAAAGGGCAGAATATGAGATTTCATACTCCATCACAGTTTACTTTAAATGCATTGGGCAGTTTTGGATACATCAGTCAAGAACCGCCACTTATGGAATATTTCCCCTATCCGTAAACACTCCCACTGACCTCGACCAGGGAACCACCCCCGCACCTTAGGATCGAGAGGCGTAATGAGCTTTCAATGATTACTAATGACTTATTGACGACCAAAAGATTACCAAAAAATGGGGTTATTATCAGTTTATTATTAGTTATTTATGTAATAGTTTCATCTGCAAAAAGGGCGCGGTCTGACTGAGCATAACTTATCCTTTTAGATGAATGTCACCTGTAGGTGGCGCTACAGTAGTAAGACAGTATAATCTTGCTCAATGAAGCAACACTTACGTGTCTACATTAAACTTCCACTTCCTGCCCTATCATAGACAACATGCCTATGTTCTCCTGTTTTTAACTTCCACCATTTACTCAGCATGCATTTGGCCCATTTTAGGTCCCATCTCTTTTGAAACCCAGCCACATGCTCATAAATACAGATTCCAACCCTACCGATATTCATTCAGTGCAGCTGCAGACCATTCACACATCACATGCTTGATGTATTCTCCTTTCCACATAGATTGCACACCTCCAAAATCTAAAACTTAGACAAGCATTTATGGGTTTGAATGGATCCCGCCCTTGCCCTAATCACTAATGCACTTGTATAGCTGTTATCATATATATCTGTTCCCTGCTTATTTCCCTTTTGCCCGAGTATATAATGTGGCCATTGTGTAAAAGCCGTGTAAAAGGGTCATAGGCCACCAGGTGGCGCGGCTCACGAATAAGGCTAATTATACATAAGAATAAGAGTGCCTATAAAATACTCCGTCAGCCGAAAATAATGGCGTTATATGACGGGTAGTTAACCCAGGCGGAAACGGTCAATGCATTAGCGCCGAGCGACGTTATAACGTCTGAGCACAGGGAAGACGGGTGACAAATTAAGACAGATCAATAATTAAGGTGGATCAGATGTCACGCAGAACCCGCGTCGTGTCACAAAACGCACTCCCGTGGGAGCAGAAAAAAATCACGAGACATGGGCTTTATGAAATATCAAGTTTGATTTATGATGCCTGGCTTCTGCGATGACATTAACCTCCCGGGGAGGCCGGGACGATATCGGAAAATTAATTGGGGTCAGGTGTCCGTAATTAAAGAGAGGGGTTTGTTCTAGGGCTGTTGGCTTCGTGCAATTTCGTTCATGACGAAACATCGTTTTCTCGACGGGATTCGTTTGAAACCCATTTGTTTCCAGTCTCTAACTAATGGAGCTTATGCATAGTTACGCCACGTAACTGCACAAGTATCACGCGACTTAAATCATATTGTATTAACGGAGGGATCAAAACATGTCTGGCTGTCCGTGATGATAGATGTAAAGGTCCATTTACCTTATTGTGCCCGTCTCGAGTGGAAGAGGTATATATGCAGTTGTCACATATTTGGGTACACGTACAGTCGAACCCGGTTAATTGCACAGCGACCCGGCAAGCCGAAAATGTGAAATTAACCGGATTATGCAAATATCCGGTCAAAATTCCATACAAAAGTATGCACATGGGGCTTGCAAAATATGTGCATCTATCCGGTGTGCAATTAAGCGGGTTCGACTGAATATGTAGAATACCATACATATGGAAATATTGTATGTGACATTATGGCCATACGTCGTGCTGTCATGCACGCAATGCATGAACGTGTATTTCCATATACAGTCGAACCCGCTTAATTGCACAGCGACCTGGAAAGCCGAAAATGTGCAATTAACTGGTCTATATGCAATTCCAGGTTACAATTCCATACAAAAGTTGCACATGGAGCTTGGAAAATATGTTCATTTATTCGGTGTGCAATTAAGCGGGTTCGACATTAAAATTTCTATTATGTCCATATACATGTATCTAATTTTTGATACGAGTATATATAGTAATACTAATTCAAACTATAATACTGTGAGAAAAATCCACGTTTTCTATCATGCATCGACATAAAAGCGCCATAAATGCAATTTTCCAAGATGGCCGCTTGTGAAGTGAAGAAGTGCGACCATGCTGGAAATGCAATGTTTAGGGCTCTTACGCCCCCATAGAATACTGAACCGAAATACGGCTAATTACGAGAGTAAACACCACATTTAATATAAACGAATACCCCTATTTGGCTATTTGTTTTTCCTACCCTCATTTTTCTTTCCTTCTTCATAACATACATAATATACAATTTATAATATCATAACATAAATGGAGGAATAATCCCGCAGGGGTTATTTTGATGAAATTACGCAGGTAGGTGGCTTGCATGATGTAATGACTAAAACAAATAACAATCCATACATTGTGTTGCAGTTTTCTTATCTCGTAAAAATACATAGAGAAAAAACAGATATTGAGAACAAATTGCAGAACATTTGTAGTAACGTTTTTCGGCTTATTTCTATCAACAGTGCAAAAGCTAGAAGAATTCACTCATTTATCGAGCCCGTCTATCTTAATCAGTTTCCACTGCCATTATCCAATTGCGATTTATTTCACAAATTACAGAAGATGATGTACTACAGCAGTATTAGACAAAAGCTGCAAAACTGTTGTGGAGATATAAACAGACAGTTTGAGCATGCCAACGTCTTTATACTTACCTTAACTTTAATGGCGGGAAGGGAAGAACCACGCATGCGCACCTATTACGTTCAGTTAGCTCATTGGGTAGTTCAATACGTGGCTCATCCCTTTCCCTCATTAAAGTTAAGGTAAGTATAAAGACGTTGACATGCTCAAACTGTCTAATATTAACAATGTCATCCATTAAATATATCAGCATACATTCAATATACCCGTATATCTTCAATTCTAAGACGAACATTAATTTCAGTACCACCAACAGAAAAAAGTTTTGATTGTAAGAAAACAAAAACTTCTTAGAACACTTTTTAGAATATTTAACAAATATTCAAAGAAATTAATGACTAGATTTAATTTGACAATTGATGCTGGGCTAACCTGTTTACCTTTAGCTAAGTAAACTACCAATTAAAACAAAATGTCATGTCAGACAAGCCATTATAACATCAACTAGTAAACATTATAGGCCCTTCACCTTAATTGTATTTATGGGTCCTCAGTATCTCTGAAGTTTGAGCCTACCTCTGGTACACACCATCCCAGTTCAAAGAGAACTGTGGAACTGGGATCCAGTCTGTCCTTTGTCTGTCATTCTGTAAGCATTTACGATTGTCACTCTACTTGACCGGCCCTTTGCAGTGAAGACCAGTATAGGTTGAACCCTTTTTTGAGTACTAGTCCTGGGCCATAAAACTTGTTCAGTTAACCAATTTACACACAAAAAAACTGAAATATTCACCTGCGTGAAAAGATTCCCTAACTGGGTGAGGTTTGGACCAACTTTGATAGGTCTGCTCTACCCGAGATGCTCTTTCCAAAGAGTCTTGCTATAACGATCTGGCCTTTGTCAAAGTCAGATAAATCTTTTGCTTTGTCCCATTGTGCTACAAAGCACAATACTAACAGAAAAAATACCAACTGGGGTATTTGCATATACATATTGTTTATGAACTTTGATACGTGACGTCATTGTCTGCATACATACTTATTAACATAACACAGGACGTTTTAATGTACTACAGTATTGGTTCAATGGTGTAAAAAGAATAATGTTAGAATAATTAGGACCTTACCTTGTTTTAAGATGTCTTCGACACTCAATCCCATCTTCCTTCGAGGGAGGAGCTTAGGTTCCTTTCGATCCAGGGAATCGAACCCGCGTGATTCTGAGGACGAACGCTAGACCAATGGGAGTCGAGCAACGGAGGCCATATGGGGCCGCTGTGGGTTACGGATACACACCCGTGGGATACGACGTAACCTATTTAACACTGGTCTAACACAGGATCCATAAGCTCCCACGCGCTGATGGTTGGGATTGGGCGTCTGTGTATTCGCATGTTGGTTAGAGCCAAAGTTCAGAAAGTTCAAAATGTCTCCATCATGATTGTTATTCATAAGGCAGTACTTCTTACTAACGAGAACCAATCTGAAAATAAAACATTAATTAATATAAAAATACAGGTGATCTTTCTAATTGCAACTGTCCTATTTTGAACTGATAAAGACACTAAATTGTATGAAACATATTTTATGATTTGTGGGTTAGATGATAACTATGTTCTTGTATGACTCAGCATGTGTTCAACTTCTATTATGTCCATTTATGTGCACATCACGTCTATATTTTAAAATGTGTTAATACTTTGGGCAATAACCTAAGCATAGGTTTTCTTCCATGCTAGCACGAAAAATAAACAGCATTTTTTCCAAATAAGTTTCTAAAAATGTTCCAGATAGTTTTCTCCATCAACTATCGTTTAGCACCAATTCCAAGCATAATTCTCAACTTCCCCGTTGTCCAGGGCGATTGGACACCCTGTAGTTTCTTTTGACACACCCTGTACAATTTATTGAGAAAAACGTAAAAATTCCGTTCACAGTTCCGTGAATCCTTCCTAGTTTTTTTTTCGTCGTATACCTCTTCGAACAAATTGCACGCTTGTGTGTCGTAATTTTTCGTTTCGTCATATATGGCGTTTTTATAGTCCGAATATCGCAAAATTGACCGATGTCGAAATTCAATTTTAAAAAAAGGACATCAAGCGAAAGCCATTCCATAAATCTATATATTGACCAGTCTCAATTTGTCAAATTTGTCTCCATATCTGCGAACGTTTTCTGATTCCAGGGAAAAATTCAGGTGAAAAAAGGCGTTTTAGTTATTGAATATATGAGAATTTTATTGATAACACAAATGTTATATTTTTAGAAGCGATAAAAATATAAGGTGATCTACTATTTTTCGAAGTTAAAATGTTACACGTTGCTGATATTTTGACAGCTTTTTGATGTTGGCCTAGAAATGATTCGACTTATTGATAAGCAACTAGCTGTTATTTGAAGGTAACTATTACAATCTAAATTTGGCAACCCAATACGTTTTTTAAATAGAAGTAATAGAAGCTAAAGAATTGTACATAGATTAAATATGCTATTTGAAATATTAAGTATTGTTACTAATAGCAATTACTAGCATATTTCAGATATTGTTTGGACGGCTAGAAATCAGCGAATTAGTGACCCAAATACAATCGGCACTGCGAGAGCAACAGTGCTGTCTCCCTCGCAGCCTCGCGTGCAGCTTCCTATGTACGCATGCGCACAACAGTCGAAGCGCACAGTTCCATACAAAGATTTTTGTATAAACTGGGGGATGGCTACTAGTTATAAATAGTACAAGTTTAAGGACCCATTATGTTAAAATTTATCGGTAGTATGAAGTGGAAATAGGGGGTGCTGCAGTTCCACAGTGCCTATACGCGAGCCGTCACTGCCCAAATATGTAAATATATACGGTCATAGAGGGTCTAAACATTGACAAGACAAGCCATATATGCATACAAATCTGGGCCAAAAAATTTAATTAAACTCATTAGAGTTGAAAGTTAGTTGAATGGTATGTAAAACAATCTATATTCATATATTTTATAATTTACATACATGTATAACATATTTTAGAAAATTATAGTGCGATGTGTTACGAGTAAGATTAGAAATGAGACATCAAGTCATTTTTATCTCATTTTGTCATTTTGGTTTCTACACAGAGTTGAAGAAGATTGAAATACGAGTCTCGAGCTAATTAAAAACTAGACTAGCATGTTTCAAGCACTCTGGTCAAATTTCTAATTGAAACTGCTAGACTACGGATTTGAAGATATGAAATGAAAGTCGTTGATGTGCTTGTATATAAAAGCACCATATTTGATACCGCCATTGATTTTTCCGTATCCTTTTCGTCCCTTGCTACCCGATAATCAGGCTGTTGGATGTAAGATACTGAAAACAATCAGTACACCGTTCACATATGGGTATATACTCTTTTTCCAGAGCCTTGATACAGAAAAAAAAACGAATTTCCAACCTGGAGCTATTATTGACCAGCTGAGTTATGTGGGCAGTGGACGCCATTTTAGGACCATTGCAGATGCTGCTGTTACTTGCTTTTCGCCTTTATCGTGGGATATATAACACACGGATTTCGATCTGTGTACAGAGTCGTTTGAAGAAAGAAATTGCCTTGTTGTGCGGTAGTAAAGTATGTTGTACACATCGAAGGCAGAAGTTAAAGCTACCCTAATAGTTTTCTGCAAATCCTATACTCGAAAATGACACTGCTTTAAATGGTTGTTTGTCTCTAGAGTCTAAAGGACGTAGCCAACCTCTGTTATAGTGACGAACTGGCCTGGTTTATCAGCTCGTCCATTGACAAATGGGACCTTGAGGAGATGGGTCCCATAAAACTTTAGACGCTATGTTAAAAATGTTAATGCCATTTTAGTAGATTAATAATAATTTTACATTTATTTCGTAAAACAATTTATTGTATCGTTTTTTCCACTTGGGCATTTTTTTAATATTGTATTTTTTTTAAATAATAGAGAGTTTGAGCCATCCAACGTTAACGATAGCGATAACGAGAAACAGCGTGGGCAGCCCGGAATAGCATTGGAATGCCATGCTTCGCATAGGGTAGTCCTTGACTTTTCGGACCGCCAACGCTGTTTCTCGTTATCGTTTCGTTAACGTTGGATGGCTCAAACTCTCTATTAAATGACAACTGTAACCTTAAAAATATGTTTAGACTCAGTCCATCACTGACCTACACCAATCATTTTACGAATTTTATCAGAAGTCATAGTATAAAAATTTGTTTAGGCAATAACTATAATCGTAATTATTACTTTAATCTTTAATAGTGTTATGTTTTATTTAATTAAAACAATATTGAAGGCAAAGAAATGTTTTATAAAAAAAAACTTTGTATTGAAAATATATGTAAAATCTAAAGTCCGATAAAACAATATTAAAAAATCATGAGGTGTGAATTTAATAATTATAGAGTTTGAGCCAGCCAACGTTAACGAAACGATAACGAGAAACGGCGCTGGCGGCCCGGAATGTCAAGGACTACCTTAAGCGAAGCATGGCATTCCAATGCCATTCCGAGTCACCAACTCTATTTCTCATTACCGTTATCGTTTCGTTAACGTTGGCTGGCTCAAACTCTCTAATGATAGGAATATTTTTGGAAACTTAATTAGCTATAACGTTTCAGCATCCCCTGGTGGCGTATGAACGTTTAGCTTTGAATTCGTTAATACGGCGGCCATATTGAAAACACCACCAGGGGGTTCTGGGCAATGATAATGTTAATGTTCTAAAGAGTAAAGTTACTATTTCGATGTACAACAAATTTCATGAAACGATGCATTAACATGCGAGTGTATCATTATATAAGTCCCAAGACTATTTCTGAATGTAAATGTTGACGACATTTTTGTAAACTCAACATACAATTGGGCATCGTAGAGAAATAAATGTAAACGTCGGTTTAGAAATATATTCTACATTTCTATCGTGGCTACTCCGGTTATTGTTTTAGATGATACCCAATTAAGTCCGGGATCTTTGGGGACAAAATGAAAACTGCAAAACAAAACTTTTTACTTACGTAACTTGCTTAAAATGTTACAATTTTCTCTACATCCCTACAACACTTCTGACATCATTAACCTTATTTTTGTTGACACATTTTGGTGGCATACAATTTATGCAAGTTTTATATATACGTATACAATATAAGCATTGTTTTGCTAATTTTTATTCTACAATGAATCCAGTCTTAGGGAAACTCGGTCATTGATCTGTTTTCCTATTTAAAACAAGTGTACCCAGCATTTTCAACAGAGGTACATTGTACCTTTATAAAATAACAGCGCTCTCACAGTGCTCTTTCAGATATCTAATTTGGCTTATTTTGATAATATTCTTAGTTCGTTTATAAATGGGATTAAAAAACTGGAAATAATACTTTTGAAAACTATATACTGTGCATTTGCAAACCAAGTGTCAGTAAGACGGGAATCGATCCCGAGCAGCAGTTTCAAGAAGTATCCTCCAATGTCCAGTTCCGAACTTCCAAACAGAAATTGACTGACAATTTTTTTTTTTTGGACACAGTCATAAATGTCACCAGCAATGCGTGCCATATAAGACCGAAGATGAACCGGTGGTAAACATCTATTTTTCTTCATTAGCAGACAAGCTCTCCCCTCCGTGCGAATTTATCTGTCTTCACAACCATCCTTTTCCAATACTCCTATCTGTTTCTGTGCCTGATTTGCCACTATGTGCAAGATTTTGCCACCATTAAATTAAGAGACAGAAATGCACGGCAGAGAGCCAGGAATTCGCAATTAAGCGATAAACAACACTCAGAAAAGTCTTTGTTGAAAAAAAAAGAAAAAAAAAGCGACTGCTGTCAGGGGCCAATTCGAAATAAGTCTTACGATGCATGTGGGAACGGCTCGCTTAAACAACGCTGAAATGTCAGATTGTCATTGTAAATTCCTTTTTTTTTCTCCACTCTTTGGTGTTACACTTGATGGCTGCCTCTCCAGAGGCACAAATGGTAAGCTTGAAACATTGCACATTTTTGTCGACATGATATAGATCTTTTGCAGCGATGTAAATTCATTCCTTTCGACGTTGAATTGTTCCCTGTTGCTCCGGCATTGCATCGTTTAACCTGATGAATGCAAGAGGTTGCATAACTCTACAGACAAAAGCCAGTGTGGCATGAAATGGTTCGACGGACAATTGCGCAACGCGGTCTCATTTGTTGGTGCATGTCTGACGCTTAATTATTGTTAATGTTCTGTTAAATTAGCCATTGCCATGGCCGCATGCACGATGACGTTCTGTAATTCCATGGCATGGGTAATAACTCCTATTCCTCCGCATTTGTCCCACACCCAAAAATGCCCTTGCTGATGAGCCACACCTATTCGTTATATTCTTCAACGCGATGCAATTTGGTGAAGCTTGTGTTTCACCGCAAACAACTGGGCCTTTTAAAATGAAACATTGATTATTTTTATCATCCGCTCTATTCTGGGAGCTCAAGTATGGATGGGAAACTATCTAATGTCGCACTCACTCATGCAAAATGACAAAAAAAGATAATAAGGAGTCGCCCATATTGTTGTTCCCATGTAGGGAACTGGAGAAGGAAGCACATCTAAACTTATTTGCATAATAGGAAGTTAAAATAGGCTTTCTAACTACTTTGAACTTTTTATCAAGGGTGAGTCAAAATGAATTGAACATTTTTCAAAATTGTATATTCAAAAAGCTTCATTTCTTTGTTGAACACCCCAACTCATGCTTTAAGAATACCTTAAATATTGCAGGATAATAAATATGCAATGATAAAAAGTTCTGTAGTGGTAGCACAGATTTAATATGTGAAGTATGAAATGATATGGCTGTTTGGAATAAATTCTTTATAAAAAGAGGTTTTAGAGATGTGTTATTAGGAAGATTGAGAATGTCAACGCCTTAACGTTAACCTTAACGTTAGAGGCGAGAAGGGAAAAACCACGCATGCGCACTCATGACGTTCAGTCAGTTCATTGGGTCACATATCTGCATCTACAGTAATACAATAGGTGCCTTCAAATAGGTGGCTTTACAGCCTTAGGCGACTGGAATGTCATACAATGCCTATGACATGCAAGCCGCCTTAGGCTGTTCAGTCCTTTACGCTAAGGAAACTAATGGATAGGTCCATTTCACATTTTCAACTGCTAATCTGCTAAGCCTGCTAACCCTGTAGACTTTGTAAATCGTACATGTCCCTTCTTGATTTCCGAACTCTGCAGTAGGCTAAACAAGACAGGTGTGGTAGAAAGAGGCATATCAACAGCTAAAGAATCCCTCCAATGTTTACATTCAACCTGCTTGATATGACAGCCACTGGTACGCGACAGAAGTTAATCTGTAGATGTTGGCTTGCATCTGAAGATAACTTCTTCCCAGCACACCACGGTCGACCACGAGATGTTGCATCGTGTCTGGCAGGAACTGGAGTACAGGATGTTTTCGTCACCACGAGCAATCTTGGAGAGATCCTTGAACTGTTGATATGCTCCATTCTGCCATGTGCTGGCATGTCTGTCTTGATTATCGTTTGGATTATCGTTGGAACCCTGTATATTAACACAAAGTTCACTTTTAACATATTTTGCATTTTTTTTCTTCCAGGGGTTGTCCAGGATCCGGCAATGTGGTGGCAGCCATGTTTAGATCGATGGCCACAAACAACTACCTTCACCATCAGAACAAAACGCTGAAATTCAGGCTGGCGGAGGATCAGACTCAAAACGCATTCATCTATGTTGCGGTAATTATCCGGCAGTACATGCTTTCAATCCATGCCCTAATTACCATCGCGGTAATTAATAGTGTACCCTATGCGTGGTGTTCGACTGAGCCCAAAGCACGCAAGTGAAATAAATCACTACACATCGGAGAGCTTAACGCATCATCAATTCGGGGTTGGTGGCGCTCGGGAACATGTTCGAGTAGTAGTATATGGTTCCCAGACTGTGTTCCATGGGAGGGGGAGGGAGGAATGGGACCTATACTACTTGATTTGCATGCATCAGTTTACGAATTGGTACCTGCGCTTGGCATCTTTTCATTTCAAGCGTGCTAGATTGCTTATGCGCCATAAAAAAACTGCTACAGGCGAGGTTTTATTGGCAGATTGATGAGGTGCGCCAAACACCATCATTAGTCAAATCTCGGCAGGGTGACGACACGTGCGTGTGATTGCCGTATGCCGGAACGCTAAGCTTCCATCGTCAACAATCCGAGACAATAAGGAGATAATCGAGGACGTTCAGCCAATTAATTTTCCCCTATTTTATCATGTTGGCAGTGGAAGGGGTTATAGGCAAAGATGTATTGGTATATTTCGATGATTCCGTCCTAGTTTATGTGCAGTCTCAAACTGCACAAATTGGGTTTCTAAAGACATTACAAGGTTTTTCAAACTTACACGGCACACAAAATGGCGCCTAAAATTATTGCGGCACATCAATTGTTTTTTTAAGGAAAGGTTTGTTCTCATTTTTTTTTGTAATGACATAAATAAAAATTACGTTTTTAATCAAATAATCTGCTCACAGATAAACATTTTTAATATTTTTTTATTCACAATTATTGTATAGAAGGTAATTCCTTTCTTAAACTTCTGTGGCACATCGGTTTAAAAACACTTCGATTGGTGTAAGTCTGGATTTCTTCCATAACATTCCAAATCTTTACATACGGTAAAACGTGGATACTTTGGGCCAGTTTTTGGTGTTTTTTTTGGAATTCTGAAAAACTATTCAATAATTACGACCCGTATAACGCATTTTTTCGTACATGGACATGTGTATATAGTACACCCATATAAAGCAATTTTTCCATAAAATAGAGAGATTGAGCTAGCCAACGCCTTAACGTTAACCTTAACGTTAGAGGCGGGAAGGGAAGAACCACGCATGCGCACTCATGACGTTCAGTAAGTTCATTACGTAGTTCAAGTCCGTAGCTCCTCCCTTCTCGCCACTATAACATTAAGGTTAACGTTAAGGTGTTGGCTGGCTCAATCTCTCTATTATCAAATTCGAATGTACGACAATGTATAGTTCCATACATTGGTTCCATGTATATATAGATTTGCTAAATTAGGCTCACATTCCACAGGGTGTGCTGAACCAGAATAAGTCTAATTGATTATAAAGTCACGTGATGATTGCATGCCCTGTGATTTAAAAGTACGAATCGATATTGTCAGCGGAATAGCTTTCAGAATGGTCCACGTCTTAATATACTTTAAGAAGACCATTCAAAATGACGGCATCTCACAATAATCATTACATTAAAACTTAACGAGTATGTTTGTTGCCCTTAAAATCAGCAATGTTAACATTCTGGACGTTTGTCTTTGTTATATTCTGGGAATATCAAATGCTCAGTTCAACTATCTAAATGCTGCACTTTCTATCTGCGATGGTTTCAAAATATTCGATGATAGATCATGACATTCCCTTTTAACGTTATATCCGATATCAGACTGAATTTGCCATGCCCTTCTTCATAAACCACACGCATCCACCTGTTGTTTGCATGACATTTCAATAGAATAAGACCACACACAAGTATGCTTATTTACACATTAAAACACGTCGTATGATGCTTCCATGTATAAGCATGCAATATGCAACATGTTCCTACGATATATTTGGGCGCCATAAAATAACATACAGGGTGTCCAAATAAAATTCACTCCCGTTAAACAGGACCATACTGTATTCTTACAGGTTTTCTTAAAATTATTTTTAAAACATATCAAACATATTGAAAATATATATTTTTACAATTTTTTTCAACCTTTGTATATTATCATCAAACATTAAAAAAACCACATGGTTGTCAAGTCGAAAACTAGTATATCACATAGGTCGTAAGTCCACAAACGTATAATGGAGAGGATAATTTGTGGAGACTATTATGGTCTAGTGATCTGTTCCATTCTGAACGATAAATTTACGCATTTTAAACACAAATACACAACAACAAAAACCGTTCCAGTTTTGTCCTTTTCTTGTAGACAATGTTATTTTAATGTAAAATCCACAATTTTCAAGACAAAATCTTTTGGAATGCCAACCACTATTATTTGGGTTCATGAATATTAAAAATGACTTATTTAATTGCGGCCCATTCCGCATTCTTTTGTCTAAACATAAACCTTTTGAATAAATATCCCATTTACTAGACATAACATTCCAAAGTTGTAAGAAGGGGCTGTTATAGCGTTAGCTCATTTTGCTTTTTGGAGGTATACTGCATTGTAGCAGAGCATATCAGATACAAGTCGTCTCAGATTCCCAATCTAACATAGATTTTTTCTTATTTTTCCATGTCCGTCAATTGCATCCAGGTTGTCGTGGTGTTCTACGCCGCCATAATCATCTTACTTCTGGGAACCAACGGCAGACGCAAGCGTCACCACCGTCGTCAATCGACACGTCAATTGCGTCAACCGATGAAACGGCCCACATTGGCTGTTCTGGAAGGACTTAGTGCCAACGCCCGTCTCATGGTCAAGACAACCACCACCACGGAAGAGCCTCAACCTGACAGGAAAGGCGGAGCTGTTCAACTCTGATATTGCGTTCAGAGACAGTGTACATAAACTCAACATATCTGAGACATAAATGTGGCCTAATTAGGGGATATATCACGCGTATAAGGGGTGAACCACCATCAGCACACCAATATCGGTGTAAAGGGCGAAGCCAAATTGGTGCAACCAATCAACTGTTTTTTTGCTACTTGCTTTCCACTATACTTTTGCTAGTTTTACACTCTTGTGAGACAACTGCACCATATCACCTCACACTGCGCCATGCCGTTATACAGTATCTGAATATGTTGTTTCATATTCACATTTTAACATTCATAATTTCAATCAAATTTAACAGCGGAGCGATTATTTCCCATATTTGTGTTCTTAAAGGTGGACATGCTCCTGTACATCGGATCGTAAGCTTTGATAGCAAAAAGTTTTCTTTAGGGCTTTATATATTTCAACGTCTGCTATTATGAGAAATAGAGCTCAGCTGTTCTGTCAGAGTTTGTGATAATCCCTAAAGCAAACCCAGTGAAAATATTCTAATACTGGAATTTTGCATTTGGAATGGCCGCCATTTTTACAAATGGCGCTTGCATCTTCAATTGACTGTCAATATTTAAAGGCGGCTTCACACGTGCGGCATTCGGCGAGACCTGAGCGACTGTTCGCCTTTTCTCGAGTCAAAGCAGGCGAATGTTTACTTAGTGAAAAAGTTGCACTTGGTCCAGACATTCACCAAGTGGTTTTATAATTAAAATATGTCGTTATGAATGAAACCAGGCCTTAATTAAATCATTGACCAGTTAGCTATGATAGGATTTACTGGATATTACTACGATAGGATCAAGGAAAGACTCGGCAAAAAGGAAAATATTCGACACTCGCCAAATGCCGCATGTGTAGCGCCGCCTTAAGGTAGGAGCTTCTTATGAATTTCCCACGAATGCATACATGATTTAATGGTTATCCACATGTCCGGCATTGATGTCCCATTTGTAAAGGGCAATCCAATTTTTATTAAGGTGAAAATGTTTGATTGCGATTGGCTAGAACGAATCTGGCTCCGCCCAATTACGTCCTTTGCGACTTCCGGTTGCGGTTGCGCGAATACTTCAGGGATTTCTGTTACAATGGCAAGAACTGTGAAGCACGCTTACAGACAGACAGCTTTAAAAATGAAGCTAGAAAATGAAAAATGGCGGTCACACCCAAGGCTCCCGTGGTTCGTAAGCACGTCTTTCTGGATCTCTCGTAAAATCCCAGCTATACCCCAGTTGTTTTGCTATACGCAGAATGGCACATTAGTGTCCATCGGCTCATTATGGAGCCCTCGATTAGAAAGAAGTAGAACATAGACCGGTCTGTTCCTTCGTGCTCTTACAGTGCCATATATGGTGCGTACCGTACAACTGCCGGCAAAACGGAGCCCAAAACCTCTTAAAGTTGGGCTTTTGCGAGGGGTCCACCAGACCAGCTGCCTACAGTATATTTTGTATATCAGTGTGAAAACTGTGTTGTCACTTTCCATAATCGCGTACGTTATTTATAGTCGATAGTTGATGTAATTTGGTGCAAAGACGCTTGATTCATGGCGGATCAGCTTCCTATCTCCGTGAGCGATGATGTGTGAAAAAAATATATATAATAAAAGATGGCGCGAGTTACCGTTTATCGCATAATTCAATCAAAAACCTGAAAAAGCACATAAATCGGCACCCGCGGGGACCAGCTGGAATGTGCATCACATTTGAGTGTCATTCGACGTTATTAACGCGTATCGTTATGACGGGAGACAGCCAGGCCTAGAGCGAATTTAATATAAAATATGGAAATTAGGGGTGGTGAGGCGAGGGGTGGGTTGGCAAATGCTTTGGCATCCAATTGATCTCTTTTTCGTTCGCTCAGCTGGATCTCTTGCTAGGCTCCCAATTTCGAGCCATTCCAAAACCGGCGTGGATAATATCAATAAATAAAACGCGTGGAGTTCGCCATAAAAACTGTATGAAATTGAGTAGTAAAGCCTTTTAATTGAAGACCCTTGGCCTATTCAGACATTGGTGGATATACAGGTCTATTTTTATTAAGAAACTCCTGTGAAGGCATTTTTTAAGCACATAACATCAGTGTTCTACTTGTAGGCAATCTTATGGACAATGCAAACATGTTTACGAAAACATATGCAGTATTCATTGTTAATAAGCATTTTTAAGTTGATTTTAGCGTGAGATTTATAAGCTTTGTTTAAGTTCTTTCCTAAAATTTAAAAAAAATATATTTCTGAATTATTATTTTTTAACAATTGTATTTACTCTGAGACGGTGGGACTCCAACGCTACAGACGGTGGGACCGTCTAACTCCAATTTACGAACTATTATGCTTACTGGGTTCATTTGGGCAAACAAAGATGAAGTCCTGAAGCGTAAGATTTGCGCTTAGATGGATAAAAGGCAATGGCGCGAATCACGAAACAATTATCATCTTTTCATGCCATATCTTTAATTAATTTTGTCGTGGTTTTCATAATGCACAACTTCCAATGCACCAGAATATAATTTTGCATAATATGTCAAAGCAGCCCCTTCCAATTTATAAAGAAGCAAACCACATATACATTGTTGCTATGCGAGTTTGCTAACTTTTGTACATTATTGGGGCAAAGTGATTTGTCAAAGTAGGGAGGCGAAAATGTCAAATTTGAGGGCGGTTTTTTTCACGTGTAATAGCCTATTCCATGAGTTCAGCTGCTCACATGTAATACCACAACGAGTCTGAATTTATCATATGTTGTCTTCTGTACATTATAAGTGCTGGAAAATATTTTCCAGGTAAGTTTATTTAAAATTCTGGTAGTGTAGTACTAAAATTTTCTAATGAACTACTTAAAGTTAAAAGCACCACAGACTATCATATCTATAGTTTTTACACCCGGGCAAACTTCTGTACCATCTTAAACATCGGCGGTTGACTAATTAGTAGAACTAATCAGTTGACTTCCTCCTAGAAATGTATGAGAAGTTGCCAGGATACAAATGGGGCCCACAAACAACTATTGTACAAAACTATCATTTCACTTTCATAGAAAATAATTACAATTTTCAAAACAATAGATAACTGGAAAAACTGTAAATTAAATTTTGTTGGCGAAGTAAATGTATATTAAAAGCTATTATGCAGCTACTAAAAGGCCATTAGCATTTTTAACGTATTGTCTAATCTTTAAGAGGGAAGGGAGAGAGTGCCGCCCACTTCATCAGGACCCACTTGCCATAGGGCAAATAATTTTTGATGGCACAATAACAGTGTTAATTTCTTCACAAATCGGTATATACAAATGGGATACATTTTTCACAAATTGAAAGTACATAATACAACCCCCCAAAAAAAGAAGCTAGGACACGTCTTGGAAACCTCAAGAAAGCCTGAAGCCCAAGTAAGTCGAAGTGAGTCCACGTACCATACCTGGCACGTCTTCCATCACCCGCATTGCCATCCCAATTATTCAGGTCCCAATTCATGCTCGCAATTTCCAAAAGGGAGGGGAAAGCTAGGGATCAATCTTCGCAATTGCCATCCTTCATTCTTGTATACGCATGGAAAAGGGTGCGCATCATAATTAATATCCTTCCCCACCTTTATCCCGACCCTTATCGGCATTGTACGTCGCCTCCAGACGGCACAAAAGCCTTTGGATCCATTATTTATGAAAATTTTCTAATCTGCGCGATACCGGCGACGATTATGAATGTACATTTCAAGCAGTTATTTATCGCGAACCACGTGATTAATAATGCATCTCGATTCCCGCTGTATACATATACCTCCGATGCCACTCAGCCCCCGCCGCAAACACTCCAGGAATGCACGTTTTCATCAAGCTTTTTGGTATTTTCATACATGGTTCGGGCCACGTGTAGGAATGTTGCGCCACAAAAGACCTGTATTAAAAACCCGAAAATATGCCTGAAGTTCATTTGCTGCTGGTGTAAAAGGATTTCGTATATCTCGCAAAAATAAAAAAAGCGGTGCCAATCAAGTATTTTTTTTCTTCTCTCCTCCGAATAAAACCAATAATATAACCGACTGTCAAAGCGGATTTAGCTGCGACGTCAGCACAAACGTGCTATAGCGATAAGCCGCTTGCATATTGAAATCAGCCGCAGAAATACACACACAAAAAAAAAGGCAAAGCGAAATTTGTGTCAGTTATTTCTTAAAGGAGGGATGTGGGGGGAACCCATTCGGATTTGGAATACTGCACATGCTTAGCTCCGGGAACGGATCCCCCGAGAACTCCCTACCGTGGATCTCCGAACGTCATTACCAATTACCGACAAACAATCTTGTTTAACCAAAAATAAAAAAAATAAATTCAAACCATGAGTCCATGAGATGAATTGTTTAAGGGCTGTTCAAAAATGTGGTCTACATTATGATGTATCTTTACTGAGATCGAGGCTAGTAGCTGCAGCCGGAAACGTTGATTTCGACGGATGTGAATGCGTGGACTTGCACCACTTCAAAGTATTAATCATTATGGGCATATCATAAATTGGACTAATATGGAGATAATACACGCAGTAAGTGGACACGTAAGAAGAAATGGGGGAATGGGTGCGCATGCGTGGTTCTTTCTTTCCCGCCGCTAACGTTAAGGTAAGTATAAAGATATTGGCATGCGAAAACTGTCTATTACTAGAGACTACTGCATTTAAAATACTGCAAATCTTCTGCGCAGGTGTTCTGCGCAATAGAGTTTGAACCAGCCAACGTTAACGAAGCGATAACGGTAACGATAACGAGAAACAGCGCTGGCGGCCAGGAATGTCAAGAACTACCCTATGCAAAGCATGGCATTCCAATGACATTCCGGGCCGCTAGCGCTGTTTCTCGTTATAGTTACCGTTATCGTTTCGTTAAGGTTGGCTGGCTCAAACTCAATTATCTTCACAAAATAAGGCGACAACTTTCTTACTGTAATTACGACTGGAGCATTTTTAAGTACACATGCGGGTATAAAAAATAGTCTTAAAAACTATTTCAAAACTGAGGTGTATTCTGTCGGCAGATGCCTCAAGGGTTGAAGGAATTTATGAATTTTCCGGAAATTACCTACATGGTGATGATTCGAAATTGAACACAGATGGTATCGATGCTTCAATTCCAGAGCATTCGATTTTAATACATTTTTTCTATATTTATTCATCCCATCAAAAATACGTTGAAAGCTCACATATTTTCAACCAAACGAACAACAGCTGATAAAATAATTGGACTTCGAGAAAAAAAAAACGTGTGTTACTAAAATCAAAATATTCCCAAATTCAAGTATATTTCCAAACATGCTAGTTTTAGCGAATGCATTGTTGAATTTCACAATGAGAATAATTCTTTCCGATTGCAGTTTGCATCAACAAATACATAAGTAATGAGCCTTTCAGTCTATTGATGAAAATTTGAGTATTGGAATTAATTGAAACCGTTGTTTTATTTCATATTCCAACGAGAATTACATCCATTTTAATTAACAAAATTTATTCATAACAAATTAGTTTTCTCCTTGGAGGAATATAAATATTGGCAAACAGATTCGTTTGTTATAATGCGATTCCAGACATTATGAATTCTCGATAGTTGAATCGTAGGCTGTATATATCAAACATTCGTTTGCCAATCGTTCAAACGTCGAAATTAAATTACAAAAGTACATGCAGTGACCGAATGCACGTATCACCTTATAATTGAATTGAATTGTAAAACAGTGAAGAGATGAAACTAACGCTGCTCATTAGGATAAGTATTAATCCCCAAATTAACTTAACGTACATCTGTACAATCGGCGTATAATCAGATAACGTAAATTTAATCAGTGGAGCGGTGCAAATTAAGGTGATTTACTCAATGACATGTTTCAAATATCAAATTTCTCTCTAAATAATTAATTTGACATAGGACGAGTTACAGGTTTCGCAGTAATTATAAAGAGAATAACCATTTAAAGATGCACTTCAGTGCACTCCAATTACTTGAATTAATCGGCTCGGCTATGGCGTTTATATATGGGTTAAACTTAAACTAGCCAGACCCAGTCTTTGCTTATATGGGACAAGGTGTCGCTTAATCGGAACAATAAAACATCTAAAAGTGTACAAGACGCCATTTCAGACGCTCAATGTTTGGTTAAATCTAAACAATTATTAGGACCAAATTGCATCCAGACAATGAAAGGATGCGCATTACCCCAACTTTGCTTGTATAAGACAAAGGGCCGTTTTATGAGGACAAGAGACCAGTTAATAGTGACTATAAATCCTTTGCAGAAGTGCATAAAGATAAAAACTATGAATTGGAATGCAGTAGCAAAAACGTTGAATGTTTGAATAAAACTGAAGAATTTGAGAATAAAGTTGTTAGCAAAACACAGAGACATGGAATGATGACACATATCAAATTAAAAGAATGACTAAACATGAGGATACCAGGAAAGTTATTGATGGATTTGAACGATAGTTCAGGAGGACAATGAAATCAGTAGTTAGCTTATTTTTAACATTTGTTTGCATATTTACAGATGATACTTCGCATAATTGGAACAGCCGTATCATGGTGTCCAGCGAATTTGTGGGACAAAATTCAAGCATATTTGCAGGATTCAAGGCTCAACCTTTACATTTTAACACCCTTAATTCCCAAGACCAATTCCAAAAGATTTTTCCAAAAAACTCGAAAAAATGTTCAAGGGAGTTGAAAAAAGTTTTTTTTTTTGCTTGTTTTTTATAGATTTTCCCGATTAATGGAAATTTTCCGACCTCAACAGTAAGTTTTAAAATAAACTGTTGATTAACACAATTTTCGAGGTTCTAAAAACTGTAAATAAATTTCACGATTTTCAAGGCTATACTGTACACCATGCATTTAATCTAGACAAAGTGTCCTAGGTCCATAAACCGAAATCCACTACATCTGTAAATCACGTTACACGACCACCCTGTATTTTGGGGAAAATGTTTACACCTTGAAATTTCGGATGGTGAATTTGATGAAAATTTGGCAAGCAACAGATGCATGTCTACTTTTCGGTAGAATTGAACCGAGAAAAGAGGCATTATAAAAGAGCATATTTATCGTCAATGCCATTTCCCCAATTCAAATGCAGCTTCCAGGCTCACCTGAGCAGAACGTATTTCTCGGAAATGAATTCTGGTAATATGAAAAGCCGTGACGGTGCATGACGCAAATATGAAGACTTTGAGCATTTTTGCATCCCTAGGCGCCATACGACTCATCGCTTATGCATTTTTTCTTTATTTTTCCAACTTTCCATTCGAACAAAGAAAAAAGGAAAAAGAAATCTTAAATTGAGACAGAAACTAGGAGATTTGACGAGGATTATTCTCAAAGCTGTTTCTGGGATGAGGAAAAATACAATCGTTAATCAGGCACGTGAAAGGCATTCAAAATTTGCATGAATTTACATGCAACGTGAGATAAAATCAAAGCTACGAATATATCAGTTGATTTTGGTGTAAGTTTTTACATTAGAGTATATGCTCTCGTGATGACTACTGTAACCACTTCAATCTACATACTTGTCGTGAAATTAAATGACATATAGTTTTGCATATTCGCCATTACAAAAATCGCATCCAGAAAAAAGATAAATGCCCTCAATGCACATTAATTAAGATTTATATGCATGATTTCTTCCCTGATAAACATAGTAACATGTGACTGGAGACCTATTTGTGACAAAAAAGAAAGCTCTCCACCAACAATGAGTTCGTGTTGTTGTTCAAAACATGCCCATAGGGTATACGAGCTTCTAGCATGGCATTTCCAACATGGCCGCGCCCTTTTATTCCACACTCGGTCTTTATCGGTTGCAATACTAAAAGCATTTATATTATAAATGCGGAAAAAATGGCTATTTCTAAAGAATGTGGAGAATGCCATCGTCGGGGTAAAGGGGAAACTGAACCGGGAGGAATAAGGTCCTAATTTTGTCTACTCCTTTACAAAAGTAACACAGGTCGCATAAAAAAATGACTTCGAATTTCTAACCATGAATACAATTTCCTAAATTGTTAGAATCTTAATTATATTAAAAATATGGCAGCCTTCCAGCTTCGTCGAAAACTTAAATGAGACATGAAAAAATGAAATTAAATTATAACTCAATTCAAATTCAGTAACGCCTGTGCCAGCTCAAACATTACTTTTTATACATAGCTATGAACTTGAATAAATGATGAATGGCATTTTGGAATATGGTACACGACATTTATCCATTGTTCAAATCTGCGCGTCTAATTTAAAGCGGAACCGAAAACCACCACTGGAATGTGAATACACCCAATTCTGTTTGCACACGAGTTTGAACAAAGATTGTTCCGAAAATTTGCATAAACTCTTCTCACACAGATTTCGTAGGTTTAATAAAGTCTCTAACTATCCCTATAAATTTACTTAGTTTTTCTCATCCAACTATCAGTTTTTATATACCACTTCCACTGCAGTTTGGATAATATACAGATATCGTAAAATGCATGTGCTGGTACAGTATATTTAAAATTTACAAAGTAAATTCAAGAAAAAATTACCGCTTTCACTAAACTTATTATTTTTTTTCTTTCTTAAGTTATGATTTTTTCTCTCTTAAGTTATGAGTTTTCATCTTTTCAAATCCAAATTATTTTATTTATGACGTTATCTAAATGGAAATTTATGAAAAAGCATACATATAATAACGAAACACCAGATGGAACCGGTGGAACAAAAGATTTTTCCAGAAGCATGCACTAGACTTATTTTTGTATAATTAGGTGTAATTAGAAATCAGCACATATGAGAAAATATTCTTCGCAACTACTTTTTTTTCCTGTTATTATACTACGGGGTCCAATAACGGATACTATACAGTACATCTTCAAATTTTTCCCTAGAGAACTAACGGTCGCCACCACGTTCTCAACCTCGTTAAGTTGAGTTAAGCTGCACATGCAATCTTAAATATGATTTTCCAGTAATTCGCGATCGTGGTTATTGCAGATTCTCTGCGCTCTATAAGAGCAGAAACTTCTAATAAAAAAAAAATGTCATTTCCGAATTCGAAGAACAGCATTGAAGCCTTTAACTCGTTGTTGCACGAGTATGAAGTACTTCTGAGATCCAATTTACTCACAAGCAGCGCAGACATTAATAATTAACTCTGGCTAGATGAAATCTAGCAAGCCATCGATATGCCCGAAAGCACTCGAGCAACGCACCAATCAATGCTAGCAAAGAACCCGGATTAAACTAACTGGCTTATTCGTCTCAAAATAGTGTTGAACAATTCATTAACTATACGTTGAAGGCATCGACGATATCATGCCATGGAGGCAAACGTTAACTAGCTGGAAGGCACAAATTTGTGCATTTTCATCTATTTCTCCATGCATGGCCTGATATCGAGAAGCTTGCAAAATCTTGTCTATTTTTCCATCCCCATGGAAGTTTGATGTTGCAAAACATAATGCAATCTTCAAAAATTATAGTTTCAGACATTTTTTTTTTCAAAATGTCACTACAATTTTGGGTTGGATTGTGAAGTCACTAAAGTTTATCTCTGTTATCCATCAGTAGGCCAAGAAAGACAAAGATGAAATACATATGAAAAGAACTTGTAATATGTGTCGCCTTTACCAGTATATGAGAAGAAATAAACCTCACACATATCCGACTAAATCAATTGACTGATTATAGCAATAAATTTGGTATTTATTTTGCCACTCTTATTCATCCTCGATTCCAATATCAAAACCTAACAACTCCGCTTTTTTGTGAACATGTTATGTATGTATACTCAACTCTCCAAAATGTGGGTCAGTATTAATGAAATATACGGACATCGGTACAAAAAAATGCATCCCAAAGGTGTTGAAACATTTTTCAAGCTTATTCATATTTTTGATTCGTTTAAATTTGTCGTCTCTCTGCACGTCAAAGATCCCTTGAAAGAGGGTGGAAGTCTGCCATGATTAAGGAATTTCCGTTAATGAGAAAAATCTGGAAAAATGTCGTGGAATTGGTAGCGAGACGGGTGCTTGGAAATTTATAGGATGGGCCTTTGTATTTTCCACACCCTACTTTCCACACACAAAAAAAGTAATAATAATAGAAAATAAAATTGGAACGTCTATGAGGAGAAGGGGGTGGGGATTTCGGGGACGTCCTTTTGAATTTTGCATGGCCCATAAACGCCCTGACGGTACTGACACCATTTCCATAGATGCAACTTTTATCACAGGGACAACAACAAAAAAGGAAATAATGCATCTTGTATTAAGATATTTTGATTTGCAATGTAGTCATATCATAGCTCGTAATATGGATTCTGGAGTATGAAGATGCCAATCTTTATGAACAATTGCATATGAAATATTAATATCCATTTCCCGTTTACAGCATCACGGATTCAACAATATCAATTTCAAAGATATTAAAATTGACTGAACGATTCGAACAGACAAACACAGCACGGTTTATACAATGTGCTCGGATCCAGTGAAAGACTGGGGATTTATAAGGAATTTCCTTTTATTTTCTATGAAATTTCTCTCACAATTTCAAGAATGTCTGATAATAACTACTTTCAATCACTGAAATTAGGTTATATAAGCAGTTGGGTACCTTTTATTCAAAAAGATCCAACCATATTAACCAGGAATTTCATTCTATATCCTATGACATTTCTACCAAAAGTTCAAGAATTTCTGACATACAGCACGAGAATTTAAACTTCCGCATTTTATCACCAGAATGAGGTTAAGTTGTACTGGTTTGCTATCTTAGATTTAAACAGATGTTCTTTTCACAATTGTATGAACGTCTAACCAAAGTTTATAAACATGTTAGTACAGTATTAACGACTTCCCTATTGACATAATAGGGAACAAGATCACTGATCCGAGTATTTATTATGCTTTTAGTTTGGTCCCTAGAGATTCTGTTATATATACCGTGCAAATAGCATTTTCAAGAATTTAGTTCTGCACTCACATGAGATTTTATAGTATTGAAATTATTACCTGCATGTCATTGAAAAGAAATTTAAATCAATCAGTTAATTGTGTTCTATATACGATCTTTATGAGGCAACAAAAACTTGAACTTTATGGAGTCAAGCTCCACGCTGCTGGAACTGTGAAGCGCACAGTTCCATACAACGATTATTGTATAAACTGGGGATCCCCCAGTGGGAGATGGCTATTAGTTATATATAGTACAAGTTTAAAGAAAAACAGGACTCATCGAGTCATTATATTAAATTTTATCAGTAATATGAAGTGGAAATAGGGGGTGCTGCAGTTCCACAGTACCTATACGCGAGTCGCCACTGGTCATAACAGAGAGGTTACATGTCTGGCTTGGCTATATTAGATTATTTCGAGTTAGGTTAGTTTAAGTTAGGTTATGAACTTCCATTCGCTTTTTTTTTAATGGAATCTTTTACCGTACAAGTACGCACTTGCATCTTGTATCTCTTGCACATTTTGGGGTCCCTGAACATTACCACATTACACGCAATAGTCGTTACCACGGTAAAATAAATGGTATCATCGGAGCGTGTATACGTACGTATAATACGCTGCCAATTGTTTTTGAAATTTCTGAGCGGTAAGTATAACGACGAAATAAAGCAGTCTCTTGCATGACAGACTCCAGTTTCAGACGTTTTATTGCCTGTTTTTTCCTCCTCAAAATCCAATCTACGCTCGTCAGTATTCCAAATTTGCCACTCGTGCCATCGTAACCATGTCTATTTTAAATAGGAGTTGCGCAGCAAGAAGAACAAAAAAAGACAAGAGAGGAATGGTTCATAAAGACAATCCTGGTCATTTCTTGTGAAATTAATGGCTTGCACGTAATGCATTAAAGCTCCATTTTCTCTCTCCTGTTTTCGTGCAAGTATTGCAGCTGTTGCTATATAAGAAGAATAACTAAGTTGTTGCAGGTTCAAACTTGGAACTGTATCATTTTGCAATGAAGTTTATTACTGCTATATATACGGTTGCATGAAATACCGGTTGCCAACCTGCTCAACAAATGGACTGTAACACGACACGACATCAGAGTTTAATTTCTGGTCTTGACCGGGGGTCTGCAAACACCGGATCCCTGTCGTCCTTATCTTCCCTATATCTATGGTCGTTCATCAAAAGCAAATCTGGACTTGTATACCCAATCCTTTTTAGTTGCCCCATATTTCAATTCTTCAATGCATGGATGTGACATGCTATGCAAAACAGATGAAATAAGGAAATGAGAAACAGCACGTGCCCTTTGAAGCAAATCACGGAAAATCACACAAAAAAATGTGTTTATTTTGTTTGCATTTCTAAAAATTGTCTGTCAAATGCCAGCAGCATTACAGAGAAAGAATTGTGGGAAGTGAATTTAACCAAACACGTGATAAATTCATGGTTTGTTTCTATCCGAAATGCTATTTTATCTTTAAAAACTCGTATCATTATATATTCTGAGAAATGTACAATATGTCCTTAAGATTTGAGAATTGGAGTTTATTTTGTTTGCATTACTAAGAAGTTTCTGTCAGATGAAAACTGCATTTCAGAGAATGCCTAATTTTTTTTTCTGCTTCTATACAAAATGTTCTTAGTTTCAGTTAAAAAATATATTCTAAAACATTATAGTCGAATCCTGTTGTTCAACGTACTCCAGAAATGTATCTACGTATGCGATTTTTGTTGCAAGTGTATTTATATATTATAACTTCCACAAATAATGTGGAGATGATTACATTTTTTGTATCAGTTTCAAACCGCCGGTTAAGCCAGAGAGATGAATGAGAGGATTCCGGTTAAGAATGTTTCTACTGTATCTGGAAAGTTCAATTTTGTTGCCGGCTATTGATTTACAAAGCAAACTTAAATGAGATTTTCGGATGCAAATCCTGAAACTACCACACGGTGATATTTGATGTATTGCAAGAATCTGAAAACGTCCAAAGCATATCCAGGCAAAAATCGTTTAAATATCGCAATTACCATATTACATCGTAAATTTGCGTAGCTAAATGTTCATGATTTTTGTCAACTTAATGGCAAATGGCTTTAACGGTACATGCATGACCTAGCCTAGCATTAGGGTATACCGAAGTTGTTGGCATGGCTACGATATCTTATAATAGTTGGGATTCGAGTAACAGTCCTTTTGACAAATGACATAGATCTCTCGCTGACTGCTTAATCGTCTGAATTTATGGACGGATTTGTAGAACGAACGGATTTTTCGGAACCGTACCACCGATCACATTAATCGTGAAGGGCTTAACATTTCATGTTTCAATACGGCGCCAACACAGGAAACCTCGCTCAAAAATAAAGTAGTGTATATAGACAATCTCACAGCAATAAATTTTGCCATTTCTATTCAATTCAGCGAATGAGTAATCACCTGTTGTATACGGTAACTCGCCTAAAGCACAACCTTTATCAGTGTTGCCCAAGAAACGAAATTTCAAACTTTCCTTACTTTTTCAGATTTTATAGCAATGTTCTCTGATACTCAAACCGACCGAAAATTCAAAAATATGATATGCTTAGCAACTTCTAGGCTTCCCATTTTGTTCAAAGAAATTGTTTTAGAACAGCTTACAACAGCAAATTGATTGACTAACTTTTTTGCAGACATGCTGATCGTCTTGAATACAACTTGAGACGCACAAACTACTACAGTATTTCCCATTTTATATCGTAATGAAAATCAAAACTAATTACGTTGCACGAGTAAACAAAAAAATGTCGATCTTTGGTGAAAAATAGATTGTCAATTTATGTTAATGTAAAATAATTTACAATGTGGATTCCCCATTTGTGTAGATAACCATCTGCGATTGGCATTGTAAACGAAATTGAAATATTTATATATTTTTTATTTCGCTGACTTCGCTGATTAGTTTTACAGATTAAAGTGGAACGTGTTTATTCCACGCATAGTTTTATCAATGGCAGGGAATGTACGAAAAATGATCCCTTTCTATATCTGAATTAAAATCAAATCTAATTACGTTGCACAAGTTTTACGAAAAATTGCATTTTTTTGCGTGAAACCACTGTGTTTCAAAAACACCTAGCAACACTCACTAAACAGAATGTACTGCATATTGTATGTTATCAGTGGCAGACTGGCAAAAATATTTCCCACCATTTATTTTAAAAAACTAATTTAAAAATTCAAATCTGACAATCTGTATTTACATCTACTATCTATTGTATTCTACCAGTAATACATGTAATTAAAATACATGTATACCGTTATTGTACCGTTTTTCCCACCTACCAGATATAACCTATAAAATACTGCTACACATTTTATACCAAAAAACTGCGTCTTTGCGTGACATTTGCAATGTGTCGAAGTTGTATTTTGTGTAAAACAGGCCAAGTAAATTTCATAACAATCCAAACAAAGCACTAAATAAAGTTTCTAGTACAGAAATAAAAGTTTGCCAACTTTGAAATTATTCTTACCTTACTTTCTTGAAGTCTGACGAGCACTTTATGAACTTCCCATTTGCTCATTTGAACGTCAACGGCTTTCATTCGCTTCCTTCCATTCACCCTTTCAAAAGTTGCGCCAAACAACAACGTGTCCATTTACAGTCTTGTTGAGAACCAATACCAACCGGGTGCCCTCCTGCGGCTATCCTCCATCTTGGCTTGAACGCTTTGCCGAGGTTCGTCGTTGTGAGTCTCCACCTGACAGAACAATAAACAAAACAATGATGCGTGAAAGGGATGTTGTTCATTGTTGTTTGCGTTCAAAACACGCTCGTGTGAATCCATGTTAGAATTTAATAAGGATTCCGTTGTAATTAAGCCGCTGGAAATGTTAAACGATATGGTGCCTAGAAGTCTGGCAAAGGGTCGTGTTTGTATATAAAAACAATTAGAAATTGAGTAATACTGGGATGATCATGGCAGAGGGCAAGGGCTTGTGCCAATCTGTGGACAGTGGTGCAAAACTTGCATTATCGCCAACTGTGTCAGGACAGGACGATAATGTACAGTCAAACAAAAAAGGGGCTAGAAAAAGGAAGGGTAAGCCGGTGAAGATTTACCAGGATGAGTATCAGAAGGACAGCAGCAACGAAAAGGGCTATCAGGATGATGAGCAAGAGGCAGATGATAAGGACATGTTCATTGGTAGAGTGTGCAAGCGAAAATTGCTAATAAGGGTGCCTATGCGTCCAAAAGTTCTAGGGAAGTCTGAAATGGATGATACGGGAGGGACAGACGAGGACAGTATAGGCTCCGGATCCCACGATGAGCTTGACAGGGTCAAAGTAGAAGAGGGCGAGGACAGTCAAGGGTCTGAATCCCGGGACGGCCCTGTCAGTGTCAGAGTGGAAGAAGGAGATGACAGTGAGTCCGAGTCTCTGTCCGTGGTACGTAAGCTGCGAAGCAGTACAAAGTCCGTGCCGGTCAAGAAATCCGGCACGTCCGTGGGTTCCTCCCGCAGCGAGTACCGTAGGAGCCGGCCTTACCAGCACTGCCCGACGTGCGACTACAAGACACGGGACAAGGACACGTTCAAGAGCCACCTAGCCAAGCATGACCCGAACGCAGAACGTTTCACCTGTGAGACCTGCTCCAAGACGTTCCGCAACAAGCGTAGTTTTCAGTGGCATCTGCGAGTGCACCGCACGCCTGAGCAGCTGCATCGCTGCCGTCTGTGCAACTATCGGACGCCGCAGCGCTCCATCTGGCTCCGCCACATTAACGAAGTCCACAAGGTTGACTCTGAAGGCAACCATCTGAACGACGATGCCAAGTGTGGCGAGTGCAGCTTCGCGTGTGTCACCGAGTACAGGCTGAAGATGCACGTCAAGGCCAAGCACTGTGAGAAGCAGCACAAGTGTCCAGAGTGCCCATACTCTGCCACCTCTAAGTGTGACGTGGAGAAGCACGTCGTCATACGCCACCGCAACGAGCGCAGACATCTGTGCTCCGAGTGTGGCTACATGGCAAAGACAGTTAGTGCTTTGAACGACCATGCCCGTGGCCATCGTGGTCTCAAGACCTTTGTGTGCGACACTTGTGGCAAGGCTTACGCACGTGGGGACAAGTTGAAAATTCACCTGCGGACACATTCAGACGATCAAAAGCCCTATATATGCCCCTACTGTATGCACGCTTGTAGTAGAAAGGATCATCTTCAAGTACACTTGAAAAGAGGTTGGTCGACTGGCTTATAAGTTTGATTTGTCAGGGGACTGTTGGCTTATTTTAACAAAGTTTTTTAAGCCAAACGTATTTGAGTTTATAATATGCGTAATTTCTATAATTTTCAGTGCATAAAAAGATTTTGGAAAATGAAAATGATCCACAGCAAGCCGCTTCAACAAAGGCCCCGATCGAACCAGCAACTGGGAATTGCTGATATAATTGACAGAAAGCGAATATTAAAGTATAATTTTTGTACAAAGGGTTTTGGAAATTTTAATGGTGATATAGTTTTATCATTTCGTGTGCATTACTTTTATACAAAATGCAATATGATTTTGTCATCACTACCAGAGTCATTATATAGATAAGTTTTTAATAAAGAGAGATGATTATCATTACATTTCATGCTTTGATCTACTTTATTTGAAAGAAATAGCAAGAGGAACAGCAGCTATCCTATTGCTTTCCTTAATCAAATGGGTCCTATTGTTTGTATTGTAGCCTGAATAATTATAATTATCATTAGTATTAATCTAGCTTAAATGTTTAAAGCATTTATTTTCGACAATAAAAGAAATGTGTATATGAAAATTAAAAGTTGCTGAGACATGTAAATGGTATTTCATAGGAATGCCATACATTCCTTTGACATTCCAGCCACCCATTTCAACATACCTAATGTGCATTTGGCAAGAATAAAATAGCAAAATGGATGGATAATAATGATTTGTAGCCAAGGAACCATGACTACTTTCACATATTGGAGGCTGGATTATCATAGAAATGCCAACCACATAGTATAATATTCATACAACATCATTCCATAAAGCCGCCTAATTACCAAAACACAACTTCAGCTTTGTTGTTAAAATTGCCTTGTTGTAAGCGTTATTGTTATAATGTACAATTGAACTAATTGAATAAGGTACCTTAGAGTTGAGAAAACTAATGAATATAAATCAACTTACTTTTTTTGAATAGAATATTCATTAACTGCACCCAAGACACGTCTTTCAACGGCGAATTCAAGAAAGCATCTGACCATGAGCATAGAGGTTGCATAGTTGCCCCAAAATGAAGTTACGCAATCAGGTGTTCCGGCGAGTGACGTCATTGCCCAACTTTCATTGAATTTGCCTAAAAATAATTACAATTTCATTTTAAACCCACTACATGCAAAAATACGTTTTCCTCTCCAACAATATTAATAAACTTATCCACCCCAAAATCAGAATTATTATTTAGCAAAATTAAGTGATCGGAATTTCAGCCGGATCAAAAAAATTCAATGTGAAAATTGGCGAAACGCTTAACTCTTTACTCGCCATTTAAAAAAGATTAATGACTTTATAGGTAAGAAATTTCGTATTTGGAGCCAGAAAATGGAGATAATACAGGAAAATAAGCTCACCAATCACGACTGCAGAAGGGTAGACATCTTCCTTCGGTAGGCCATTGGATGGAGCGCCGCCGGACACAAAGGGAGGGGGACGAATTACATAGAGGGGTGGTAGGATGTGCTTCCGCTTTGCGTTGTAAAATTGGAAAATTTAATGTACGTTTGGGTTTCTTATTTTTCCCTCGATTTCGGAATATCTGGTATTTTTTTTCACGTTTTCGGCCATCCTTAGGTTGACGCTGTAAACTTGGTTCGTCGGGAACTGTAAAAAGTTTATGGGGGTATTCGCCTAAGGTGTGTGCATAAAATCCAACCATTTAGGGGTCAGGCATAAAACACACAATGGGGGAGTCGAAATTGATTACCATAAATTGGCCCAACCATCACGACGTGTTCGTGGACGGCGTCTGGAGCTCGTTTTTGCAGAACTTCAAGGTGGATATCGAGGTAACGTGCAACGGCCAGCATCTAAAGGCTCACCAGTTGATCCTGGCCATTTTCTGTCCAGCCTTGGTCACCAAAACTGAAAGCCAGGTGTTTAACCTGGACCATGCTTCTCTCCAAGGGGATGACATGGACCTGCTCCTGGAGTTCATCTATAGGGGACAGATAACGCTGCAGGAGGAGCGATTGGACAAGCTTCAGAAGGCTGCCAAGGACCTCGGCGTAATAGGCCTAGGCGAGGCCATCGAGGGTTTCAAGACTGAGGGATCCAAGACGACTTCTGTGGACGATATGGGAGATGAAGAGCAGCGCAGCAGGCGGGGAGCTAACAGGAGGAAACGAAAAAACACACCGTTCAAAATATCGCAGCAAGCTTACGACCAGAAAGAAGAAAATCCTGGGAGCGCGAGCAGCGAAGGAGATGCTACCCCATCTGCCCCGCACGGCCGAAAGCGCTTCAGAGGACTGCACGACAAGACTGACACTGATTCCAACAGCGATTGGAACGACAATGCCGAGGAGGACAATGAGGGAGACTGGGGTAGTAATGCTGAAGATGCACAACCCGACAACTTCGAGCAGGGGGTTAGTGACGGTGCCGCATCGCAGCCGGACACGCCGTCCATAACGCCGAAGCGCAAGCGGGGCCGCAAAAAGAGTGGCAAAAAGTTGGGGGAGGGGGAGCAAAGTTCCTCAGAGCCACTTTCCGGTGAGGCTCTCAAGGCGGCGCGTACAGAGTACAAACAAAAGTGGCGCCAGAACCAGCCTTTGAGAAAGTGTTCGTTTTGCAGCTACGAAACCCGTGACAGAGACAGCTTTGCCAGCCACGTAGCCAAGCACGATCCGTATGCCGAACGGCACGTGTGTCCGTTCTGCTCGAAGGCGTTCAGAAGCCGGCGCGGCTACATAAGGCATCAAAGCGTCCACGTAGATCCCGCCTCTTTGCAAAAGTGCCCACAGTGCCCGTTCATGACCCCACTCAAGTCAAGCCTCGTGCAACACGTCGCATCGGTTCACAAGGCGGATTTGGAAGGCAACCCCATTGACGGAAAGTTCAAGTGCGAAGAGTGCGACTTTTCCAGCATGTTCGAGTGCCAGCTGAAGCTGCACGTCTTGCGGAAGCACAGTCACGAGAGGCCGTTCAAGTGCAACGAGTGCGATTACGGCGCCGTCCTGAAAACGGATCTCGACAAACACATAAGCATCAAGCATAGAAACGAGAGGAATTTCCTCTGCGACCTCTGCGGCTTCTGCTCGTCAAGCAAAGGAGGACACAACCGACACAAAAGGTTTGAAAGTGTAAACCGGATGTGCTTAATGCAATTTATGTTTGTTAGTCTCTAGCATTAACACCCTTTTTTTGTTTCAGAACCCACACTGGCGAGAAACCATTTGAGGTTTGCTTTGAAATTTTGTATTAGCTCTATTTGCACTAAAATTTCTCACTAGGTAGGGAAAACTACCAAGTGAATAAAAATTCACAACTAGAATTTCTTTTAAAAAGAAGTCTAGTGCCTTCATATCCGTGGAAAGTTTCCACGGATATGAAGGCTCTAGACTTTTTAACAGGGATTTAGTATATTTCTTTTACGGCTTAACTTTGCTTTGGTCCTCTAATGCTTCATTTTGTAAGGGAAAAACGTGAAATCCTCAGCTCTTTGTAATTTCTCTCATAGTGTGACATTTGTGGTAAGAAGTATGCAGACAGTCGCAAGTGGAAAATCCATCGCTTGCGTCACGAGACCGACGAGAAACCATTTGTTTGCCACGTGTGTGCGCATGCCTGTAGAAGAAAGGACAACCTTATTATGCATCTAAAAAGTGAGTATCCTATGCTTCTCCTTTCGTCATAAACCAGCAAAGCAATTTCACATAAATGTTTCTCGTTTTTCAACAGGAATACATAAACTAGAAAAAGACAGTTGTGGCGCAGCGATGAGCGAGGATTCCAAGAGTTTAACACAACAGCAAACTATTCTGTTCGTTGGTCCTCCGCTCGGTTTAACGCAAACACCAGACAACAGCCGCACTGCCAATACCTCTATTTCCATTCCAACTTTCATTGCCATCGATGGCGAAAATGAGGTAGTGCCGAACATTGTGGAAGGAACTCATCTTGATGTAAATTCCGCTTCTATCGAAGTTCAAACCGCAACTAAGCAGGAGTGTATTGCTGTCGAGGAACAGACATCCAACGAAGACCCCTCAAACAATGCAAACCTCGATACCGATGGGCTATCAGAATCCGTCGCTTTTTATTTGTATACTGCTTCGCAAGACATCGATAAGGACTGCCACATGTGATGCTGAAGATTCTAACTTGTAGTATAAAAATTTAAAAATCACATGACATGTTTAAATAAACTCTTACTCGTTTATATATATTTTTTTTTGTACTTGCGTTTAAAGGCATTGTAGGTTTAATACAATAAAAACGTACAGGTTGAGGCATTACTGCACGCGGTGTCTTTTAGGTTAGAAAAATAAAAATAAGATTTCTCACCATATCCATGCTTTCTTGCCTCGATGTTTTACAGAATAATTTTCTCTATATCTAAATTAACAAAATTCAAAAAAAAATTATTGCAATAATAAATGTAGGACTTAGCAAAACTTAAAAAGCAAAATTATGCTTACATCTCTGGTTTTTACAAGAATTGGAATGGAAGTCTGTACTTTTCATTTATAATTAAACTGCGCAGTTTGGCTTTGTGAGATTGGGTGGGTTGACTGAAAATGCTTATTGGCAAAGAAATGTGTTAGTGCCTACGCGAGAGAAATCTAATTGGAATTTTTTTTGGTTTTATAAAATAACCGGGTGAAGAATGACATTAAAAACAATATCTGATCTCTGGGGGATGATGTGAAGTGATATACGGTGGATTGTGTAAATAATGTCTGTAACAAGTGATATTAGATTGACAACAATTAATACCACAGGTTACTCCGTGGTATTAATACACATTAATGTATACCAATACAGTTTAGCACGAATAATTTAACACGAAAGTTAAGAAATTACGGATTGAAAGGTTCAGAAAATTATAGAATTATGACTTGATGGGATTTTTTAATTTATTGCACAATTAACTCTTATAAAATTATAATTAAATATTGAAAATTGTAATGGCGTTTATTAACTAGTTTTGTATTTGACTAGAATTATTAGATAAAAAGCAAGAAATATGAATGGGTTGTATATACAATAAAATGTTGATTAAAGATTTTCCACTAAATTAATTATAAACTACATTACACTAACTATTGAGCGCTCTTTAAGACTGTTTGCAAAACATAATTGTAGTTATGTGAATTTGTTAGGCACAATGCCTGAAAGACAAAAAGTGACCTGACAAATGAATATCATTCCTTAACATTTATAGCATCTTAAGCAATGATTTTATTTATGAACATAATCAAAAATCCAGTGGTCTTAATTTGCTTGTAGCTTGCAAAAGCATAGATCAGTACTGACTGTGCAAACTCAAGCAGAATAAGTTAACAGCAAGTTCAGCTTCAGAGTTTCATTTATTTTCTCCTTTGCATGACGTAAAACAAAATCACTTGTATTTATATGCTTAAAAAGTGCTTCTTGCAAATATATTAAACTGTGCGACAAGGTTACCCCTGCCTTACACGCTATAAACAAAATCGGGGTGGATGAATGCATGAAAATCGTAGCATCAGTCACAATTTACACTCAACAAGTCTTAAACGCTAATTTCGCTGCACAATTCCCGATAGGTATGAAATTTAGCAAAGGATGGCTTACCCATTTTCAGCAGCTGGTTGACACAATGGGCGCCAAAATGTTTAAAAGTCCAAATTATTTGGCTTTCGAATTGTTGCCTGCGTTAATGACTAACCATTTCTCGCAATGGGTCTCCACTTGCTTGTTTACAATTGGATTCCTTAGACGAACCTTTACTTCTAATTTTCCACCAATTGGCTTCCTACCTTCCATTAACTACAAATAAATGAAGAAACAGCTTAGTCTCCGAATAATTCGCTTGAAACATAAAAAGGAATATTTGCCGAATACTTACGTCAAAGCTGTCGTGAAGAATACACCTGGTTTCAAGAGGCAATAATTTCACTATTGCGGTCCCCAAAAGGCTGTCGTTTCGAAGAAAACCTCTAAATATTTTTAAAAAAAGTATACTTTAGGAACAAGCTAGTAATAACATCCAAAGCATATCTGTTATGCTCGATAATGCTGTCAACAATGATATAAGAATGCAAACTTCATTATACCATAAGTGAAAAGGGGTAAAAAATACACATTTGTATTTTCATACTAACCCTTTCGACCACACTTCCAATTTAATTCCTTTTCTCTTAAATACCGATGTGCAATTTCTGGACTTTCTATTTATAGCCAGTTTAAACACTGCATTGTATTCTGAAATAAGAATTTTATACATTCCATTTTAGCATGTCTAAAAGCATTAATTGCAAAACTATTATAAATTGTTATAAAACCTAATTTCATACCTGGGTTATTTGTATTTTTCACAGTTTGGGTCTTATCTTTTGGAGGAACATCCTAAAATGAAATCATTTGAGTGAATAAAATAATAAATGACATCAAGAAATTTTGGATAAATATAATTAACTAACCGATGGAAACGGGAATTCGTATTTCACATATGTGTCAATCTCGGTTGGGTTGGGACCTTGTGAAAATTCAAGCGACACTTAGTGTCAACTCTCATAAATTTAGAACAAATTCAACTCAATAAAATAATCAAATCATCCTACATGCATAACTGATGCCTTTTATGATACCAAGTTCAAGAACATCATCGCCCAAATCTGTGCAACACCTGAAAGACCCGAGAAAAAGCGATGTATGATAGAAACAAAATGTTACCCAATTTAAAAAATGAGGAAAGTAAACTGACATGACGATGGAAAATGTTCGGGTTTCGTAATGGAATCTAGGCACTGGATCACGCCTCTTGAGTGACTGCCTTAGAAAATTCAAATCTTTCTTCGTGTTAAGTAACATTGTGTCAAACCTTGACAAAAACAAACAAAGAAATTTCTGTAAATCAAAGCAAATCTGCTGGAACAAATTAAAGATAAGTTCAAGGATTTCTAGGACCATTCCTCAAATTTTCAAGAACCACTTAAAACATGCTATAACAATTAAGAAATAGACAAAAAAAAATATTCTTACTTTTGCGAACTGTTAACGTCACCCAAACTTGAAAAATGGGTTTTGTTCCTAGCACACATCTAGGAGAAAACAAGCATTGGTTCTTTTAAAAATGTTACGACAAGCGTGCAACTTTAACAATTTTACACGTTGAGCAAATAATTTACCTCGATCTGTGCTATCAAATCTTTTTCCAATTTCTCGTACATTTCGTCTGGATCCCCGATTTGCTCGCAGTCGTCGGCACTAACCATCTCGAAACTATCCTCATTAGTCAATTGAGGAGGTAAGGGTAGCTATCGCAATAACAAAATGAATAAACATATGTTCACAAAATAATAAAGGGTATAGCAGCTCTGAAAAGAATGACTAATTTCCCTTACACTATCCATATTTACAGGAAAACCACATTTTGATGCGCTAATCATTGGCTCAAAACCCTACGAAGAAACAAAAAGATTTAGAACATAACCTAGTTTTGTTAAATCAGAAGTAACAAGTGTTTATAAGGCCGTGCCTTGGCCAAGCGTAGATATTCTTTAGCAGCTTGTACGTCCCCTCGCTTCTTGGCTTCCAGAGCTGCCACCTTAAATAATTTCTGTCTCTCTTGGATTGCCACGCACTGTTTTTCGTAAAGTGATTGCGGACTTTTCTTAGCAGGCTTTGAAGGCACAGCGGGAGCCTGAGTTGGAGTAGGTGGAGCCAGCGGCGTTTTTGGAGATGCCTGTTCTGCCGGCGGACCACGCACTGGCTTAGGCGGACCAGGGGGAGAAAGGGCATCTGGCTTGCTCACAGGTGCTGATGGCGCCTGTGGCCTGGGTTGACTCGGTGCAGACACCTTAGGGATAGGTGCGAATCCTTTGAAGGAGTAAACGTTAATTTCTTAAAAAATTGTTTAAAAATCTGAGGCTACTCTCACTAAATCTGCAAGGCAGCTCACCTGGTGGAGTGGGCAGCTCGTCGAAATCTACCGGCTTGCCAGCTTTGTGTTGTTTGATGGCAGTTTCGTATTGCTTTTAACAAAAGCATGAGGAAAAGATCGTTGATTGGCGAACCGCAAAAATATTTAAGGAATATAAATAAATGCGATGAGCTCACCTTAACAATGCGGCCCATTCTACGGGCCTTGCTTTCGTTTCCACTGCCTGTGGCCTCCTCCATTGAACTTTTATATTTCTGCAGGCGTTGTTGAAGGGCTTCCAAAGTAGATGTAGCCGCTGGTGGGGCATTGAAAACCGACTGATCATCGACTTCTAAAGAGATGAGGTGCATTAAAAAGATTGACCAAAAACACGCATAGTAAAAATGGTTTACCTTCAGTCGCCATCAAATCTACAGGCTGATCACGATTAAATGTTCCAGCTGAAGGCTCAGGCGGTGGCACAACTTTTGGAGGAGTAACCTTCGGAGGTAAAACGGTAGTAGGGGTAATCTTCGGAGGTATAACTGCAGCTGGGGCAGGTGCGGGCTTGCCTTATAAAATAACAGTTAACATTTTGAATATGATGCATACATATTGCAATTATACAACCGTCAGATTAAAATAATAATAATCTGGACAAGTTAAAAGGATGAAGTAAATGTTCAATACAAACCATGAAAAATGGGAGGAGGTGGAGGCATTCCTTGAAGATCGACTTCTTGACCTTGTTCCATGGCTGAGATGACCATATCAAATTTCTATCATATTAAAGAAAAAACATAAATAATGTATTGACTCATTAATGTAATGAAGTTAATTTATGGGGTCTATCATATGTCATTAATTCTATTAACTCGAAAAAAAAAATAACAAATAAATTATTTCAATGAATTCAGATATTTACTGTAAATGACAAAACTTCTCAGAATTCCATAAATGAATAACTGTAGTTTTATTTTTTTCAAACGTTATTTTTTATGAATTCGCCCAAAAAGTTATCCTCGATCATAGCAAATTTGTGTTTAAATTTTTTGATATTTAAAAGTATTTTCATCTATTTTTCCCTCCCACCATAATTTCAATTTTATGAATTTAATTTTAATGTATAAAAATGTAAGCAATCCAACCTACCTTTGCAATTTTAAGGTATTCACGCATTTGATCCATCCTAGTTTCGTTTTTAGCTGCTTGCCTATATTGGTCTCTACGTGTGGCCAGCATGCTTAAAGTTGCAGCACGTGAAGGATCTGCAGTTTTTAAAAAATCCGTTAAAATGATACTACATGACAGGAATATTTGCACAAATCGTTGGAAATACCTTGAACTTGAATTGCCTCAATGGAAGGGGTTTGCACAGGAGCAACTGAACTGGGAGGGGCTGGGGCTTGTCTAACCCGAGGAGGAAGCGGAGGTGGTTGAGCTGCTATCAACGATGGCAGCAGTGGCTTTGAGAATTCAGGAGGAGCATATCCATCACCGCCCAAGGAATCCGGCTCCTGTTTTGAAGGTTCGGCTGCAGGTTTAGCTCCTGATGCAACCGGGGGTGGAATATCATCTTCAACTACAGGTTTTCCTGCTCGGGCAGATTTTAGCATGGTTTCTAAAGTCTAGAAAGGTAAAAGTTAATTTAAAGTAATATTTTTACTACAATTTTAAGAAAGGCGGTGTACTTAAAGGTTAGATTATATGTAGAAAGCATCAGCTGATAATTAATATTTACACACTGAAACCTACACCTAAATACATTGACAGTGGAAGTACCTTTTGTCCCCTAGTCAACCTTCGCACTTTTGCAGAATCATTGGCAGATTTGGCATTTTCAAGAGCGATTTTGTAATTTTGCAGCCTTTCCTGCAAAACGTCGACAGTAGAGCTCCCACCGTTGGACGGAACAGCACTGGAACCTATCGGAGGAAGAACCACGGGCGTTCTCCTCTGGGCTATAGGTTGACTGGCAGTATTGGGAAGTGTTTTGGTAGGCAATGGATTGACTGGGGGCGCAGGGGCTCTAACTGGTGCAGGCTGCCTTGGTGGAGGTCGTGGCGGCGGCAATGCTTGAACCGAAGGGGGGCTATCATTATCCATAGAATTCAGTTCTGCCTAAAAATAAACATAATCTCCATTTTGCTTTCCATTTACAGCAAGAGGAACAAGAGTAGCATTTCAACTAATGAAGTGGCATGATCACTGTTCACTAACATATTGATTAATGCGACATGTTTAATTATTACTCACTAATAGCTCTGGGTCATTCTCATCAATTTCTTCATCATCATCATCGCTATGAAATTCGTTGACATTCTTCTTTGGATTCGGTTGAGTCGGCTTTTGGTCTAAAACGATAATCGGTAATAATATTTAAGCCAACATTTACTTTTGACTTGACAAACATTTTAAAAACAAGCAATAGATTATACCCACCGATATTAAAAGGCTTTCTGGCTACCACTTTCCTAATATCATAACCTGCTTGAAGAGCTGACAGTTCAGCTTCCAACTCTGCTTCATCATCTCCGAAATCCTCGTCCATCGCATCCTCACCCATATTCCCAAAATCTGGCATTCCCACATCGAGAAGGCCAATCTGAATATGATGAGAAATTAATCTTGTTCAATATTTGTGTCAGTCAGTTCATACGGAACAGGGAGTGGCAATGAATTAGCAAATGATTAGTTCTTACTGAAGGAATCTGCTTTGACCTCGCATCAGCCTTTGACCTAGAAGGCTTTGGATCAGGTTTTACATCCTTTTTCCGCGAAAACATTGTTCATTTACTGTCTTAATCCTGTAAATATTGTACATAAACATGTACACGCAAGATTATATCATCATTGGTATTGACCAAATTATATAAATATGAACTAAACAAGCGAGTACCCCAATGACAAAAAATGAATCTTTGACAAAAGAAATACTTCATAAAAATTACCAGATTCCTATACAAAGATGATCAGACTGTGTTTTGACCTTTTGAAATTTCAATACATCCTCCTTGGCTCATTCATCTCATAATAGCAATGGCATTATGGCAATGAGTAGTCACACTCCCGCCTCCCAAGCCCCAGCGCCATCTAGTACACAACTTCGTAAACCGAATTATGCAAATTTCATGTAAATTTGCATAAGTCTATTACATACTCCAAAAAATAACTGAATAAAATGCTACTGTTATTTGACTAGTTCGACATTGTTCACTTCTTTGTGTGAATGTATTTATAAATAAACGTCCATGTTCCATTCTTTAAATTTTCAAGGGTCCCTCACACGATTAATTACCACAAAAAGTCAGACATTTTTCTAGAGAATTTGTAAAACGTTTCCTATTAACAGAAATTTCCCGACTTTTCCGAGAATTAGATATGCAATAATTAAACAATTAAAAATATGCATCTATGGGGTGGTGTTATGGGTTGTCGCCAGTGGCGGCTCGTAGCTAAATTTAGTGGGGGTGCTGCAACGGTCAAGCGGTCGGCACTGCGACTGCGACTGCGACAGTGCTCTCTCTCCCTCGCAGCCCGCGTGCAGCTTCCTATGTGCGCATGTGCACAACAGTCAAACTCCACTCTGATGGAACTGTGAAGCGCACAGTTCCATACAAAGATTTTTGTATAAACTGGGGGTCCCCCAGTGGGGGATGGCTACTAGTTATACATATATAGTACAAGTTTACAGAAATAATTTAAGAAAAAAGGACTCGTTATATGAAATTCTATCGGTAATATGAAATGGAAATGGGGTGCTGCAGTTCCACAGTGCCTATACACGAGCCGCCACTGGTTATAGACACGTACCCGTCTTGGGACATGGAGAATGAAGATTCCTAGATGGAATAAAGTTACTGGAAGTGCTCTAATTAAACTTGAACAAATTCTATAATCAATGCTTGCCTATATAATATAATTTCTTACCCCTGGCAAGGACAAGCGTAGGAGTTCCCAAGCAAAACCACATCAAATTGCAATTGTTCATTTCCTGGAAGATAAATAGCAGATAAACTTTTCAAATGATAAAATATAGCAAGATGTAACAGGAAGACATATTTATAGATACCTTCGCAGCAGATCCTTATGTACTTTAAATTTACAATTTCAATGGCTAGGTCTTGCAGGTGCAGGTTTAGTTACATTTTTATTCCTGAAAATCTAGAAAAATAACTATTAACAAAAATGGGACAACCAGTTATTACAATTATATTACCTTTTTTTTAGATATATACATATGAAGCAGCGCATAAGACCCTTTCCATTTTTGCTCTTCTAACTAGTAGACATTAAGTTTTGCATGATGGACCACGCAGAAAACACATCGGAAATCTGCATAAAAGGTGATAAACTATGTCTTTAGGGTGTGCACAAACCCGCACAAACTACATTTAAAAAAGTATGCAAATTGCATTGTCAGTATAGATCGGCTCCATAAAAATCAACAATAACAACAAAATAAACACAATTTAATTAGTTAACATAAATTAACACATACATATGTATTTATTTGATGGGCTGGATTGTATAACTAAAACAGATAATCCATGAAAAGGATCCCACGAGAAGCAACTCCGATTACACAGATAACAACAGTGATGCAATTTTACAATGAATCCATCAAGTGTTTTACAGTTTTCATTCAGCTCTATCTAGATTTCAGTTGCATGGTGTAGGGCTAATGTCATTGCCATTGCATCTTGAATGACACTATCTGAATAGTCCTGGCAATCACTGGAGAGTGGCTGGTCACCCACTACAAGTTCCACTTGCAAGGGAGGTGATGTTGAGGATGGCAACTCCGTATTTTTGTTGCTGGCCTCTTGGCTCCCTTTGTAGTACGTCTGCGTATTCTCTGAAGTCGTCGTGGTTTTGTGGATCCTCTTCAAGTGCATTTGCAGGTTGTCCAAGCGTCGGCACCTGTGTCCACAATACTGACACACAAACGGTTTTTCGTCGGTAACGTGCCGCAACAGGTGACTTTTCAGTTTCGGACTGTCGGCATAGCGTTTGGCACAAATTGTACAATAGAAGGGCTTGATCTTCATGTGCGAGCGCACGTGCCTGTTGTAGCCGCCTTTGGTCTGGCTGCGAAAGCCACATATGTGGCACAGGTTAAATCTTTCCTTTCTGTGTCTGATGCCGATGTGCTTTTCAATGTCAGATTTAGACGACGACCGGTAGGTGCATTCGTTACACTTGAAGGGCTTGTCGCCGTGCTTGCGCACCACGTGTGCCTTCAGCTGATATTTGGTGACACACGTGAAAGTGCACATGTTGCATTTCTTGTCTTCGGACAGCTGGTTGCCGTGCGGATCTTCCTTGTGGATAACGGCCAGATGTTGAACCCAGGTCGACTTTTGCAGGGTCTTGAACTCGCAGTGAGGACAGGCAAGCAACGCGTCCGGATCCTCGTGCCTTCGGACGTGCCTCCGAAAGCTTTCCTTGTTCTTGAAGGACTTGCTGCACAGGTCGCAGTTGAAGCGGACGATGGTAAGCGCGCCTTTCTCCTTCTTCGACCGCCTGACACCAGACTTTTCTGTCTTATCGTTTGATGACACTGTCGCACTTGTTGCATCGCCGGCGCTCTTCCCATTTTCGACGTTGGACGAATCTTCGCAACGATTGTGATATTCGCCATCGACGGAACCCATGGATTTATCAGACTCGCCTTCCAAATAGATTTCATGATCGTCACTGTAGTTTTTCCTTGGCTTCTTTCTAGTTTGTCTGCTGGGTCCGGGAGCGATTTCCACGTCCGTTTTGCTGTCGTCCTCGCTCTTAATTTCGTCTTTTATTTCTAGAGAATTAGCCTGTTTGTTTTCAGCTGTATCTGTATGCACATTTACCCCTTTTCGATTTTTTTTTCCTTTGGATATTTTTATCGGTTTCCCTTTTCTTCTGCGTGCTCCTTTCTGTCTACCAATCTTTTTCTTTATCTCCGATTCGCCTCTCTTGTCAGTCTCCATCAGATTTCGTGCACTGGGATACCTCAACTACAGCCCTTCAGATTTAACCCAGGTATTTTTAGTATTCTGCACGATGTGATAGGCAAACACTGTGCCAATTCATTTTGGCATACTTTATTTACATCAAACCTGAATAAAATAGTAATTAGATCAACTGGAATGGCATTATTTACATATCATTCTAATTAGAGAATTCCATTTTCAAACAAATTATACTTGCCTGATGACTAGAACACCGATCCTAATTATAGTTACACGTCTCTCAAACTTGCTGCTTTAGCTTTTAGATAATTGCAAGTTTGTTTAAATAGTTAACAAACAGATGACACATTGCCACAGAAGGCATGTCACGTATTTTATATTTATCTTATGCTAAGAATTTTTGACATTCTTTTTGTTAGATGACAACCTTACGGAATCCCTAAGGCATCTACATCGTGACCGAATGTTTCTTTTATAAAATGAATTTCTATGCCTATAATACTCTGCGTCAGCTTTTTAAAAAACGCACTTACCTAAAAGCTAAAAATACGTAAACAAAACAAGCATAGCATGAGGTTAAAACGCTATTTTAGAATAACTAGTCTTCGTTATATTTCCTTTCTAGAGCTCCGTAATGTTTTCTTTTCGATTTGCACTTGAATCTATCTTGATAAACATGTCAACAACGCAAATAGGGGGCATTCAAAAAGCACGGCTTAGGCCCGCGGGCCAAATCTGGCCCACAGTGACATCTCATTTAGACCATCAAATGCAATAACTAAATAAATAAGCTGAAGAGGTTAAAAATTTATCATTTGTAAACTTATCTTTTCCAAAAATTGTCGAATATATGGCGTGTTATTTTTTATTCACAACTGTCAAATAAATTCATTAATTCAAATGTCCTTGTCTAATTTGTGTATTTCCATGCAAAAAACAGGATTTTTAGACTTAAGATACTATGATGCATCATTTGCATCTTCGATATTTCTTAAATTCACCAGAATTTATGCAAAACACATACATTCACTGCATAAAGTATGCTAAACATTCAGAATTAGTAACCAATTAAATTAATGGAGAAACCCCTGGAATAAGTTATTGAATATTCAATAATCCACACACATTTAACATGTCGACATTACCTATTCATCAACTTACGACTATTTTATTTGGCCCGCAAAACATTTTCAATTTGACCTTGTTTAAAAAAGTTTTTCTTGCATCTTGTGTACTTCCAATATTACATTTTTAACGAATTTTCGTCCCAATCAGATTTACAGAAATTATGCAGTAGAGCCAAAGAATCAATTTTTACAATTGATAAAAAACAAAATTCAAGATTAGGATAATCATGATAGAGTTTTATATTTTGGTTTCTCCTCTGCTTTTAAATATTTTATGCAAATATCACTTCAGTAGAATTTATCAGATTTAAGCTAACATTTACTATAATTGAACACAGGTAGAAAAATGCTAATTCGGTCTTCATTTTCTCGCAATTTTAATTATGATAAAATTGCTCACTGGTTGTTAACAAAAAATATTAAATTTCCAAACAAGGTGCAACTTGTTTACTTTTCTAGTTTTTTAGATTTTTATGTAAATCATAAATCACCGATATCTTCATCATAGGCATTTTTAAGAATGTACAAATACACATTGAATAATGTGCTAAACGTCCGTTTTGTCCATTCCCACTTCACATTCAACGTCATGTTTGATAAATTCAGACGTCGTTTCGTGCTCTCTGGAATCTGATGCATCCATAGATAGTGAATTTTCGTCTTTCACAAATAGCGACTCTCCATCAGCTTCGACGACTTGAAAATCGCCAGCGGATTGTTGGGAACTGCTGCAACTGCCCACTGCTATTACAATATCTGACACGGCTGGAGATCCGTCAAGTTCTGTAGTCTGGGAGCTGGCTGTTAAGCAAGCAATTGTGGTTTTATGTATGCGTTTTATATGCATTTGTAAATTATCTCTCCTGTGGCAGCTGTGTGAGCACAGGGGACAGCTAAAGGGTTTTTCGTTATTCTCGTGTCTAGCAAGGTGGCTTTTCAGCTTGCGGTTGTCGGCGTAAGCAGCATCGCACATGGTGCACTTGTAGGGTTTGAGTCCGGGCGTGTGGGTCTGCTTGTGACGTTCTAAGCCACTCTTCGTCTGGCTCGTCTTTCCGCACCGGTCGCAGACATAATTCCTGATGTTCAGATGTTTGATTTTCATGTGTTTTTCCACTTCGAATCGAATATGCGAGGAGTACGGGCACTGTTCACATTTGTAGGCCTTGTCCGGTTGATGCTTCCTACTGAAATGCGCCTTCAGCTGGTATTCTGCCATGCACGTGTAGCTGCACTCGGTGCACGCAAAAGCTGCCGTGAGGGCGTTTCCCGTAGCGTCTACCTTGTGTTTCACGGCCAAGTGCTGCACCCAGTTGATTTTGGAAGGTGTCCGAAAATCGCAGTGGGCGCACTGATGCAGCTGTTCGGGACTGCCATGGCTGCGTAAGTGACAGCGAAAACTACGCTTGTTCCTGAACGTCTTGGCACAATCCTGGCACAAGAATCTCTCTACCGAGGGATTGTGCTTGGCGATGTGACTGCCATACGTCTCCTTGTCCTTTGTCCTGTAGTCACAGTCTGGGCAGTTGAGATAGGGTTGCCGCATGCGCCACTGCCGCTTCTTTTCCGCCTGGTACTTGCTGGACCGCGACTTCTTGTCCACCTCCTGACTCCTCGGTTTCTCAGGTTTTGCCTTTGCAACAGAAGGCCAGCGTTTCGATTTTTTGCGGCGTGGGGCTTCTTCGAAATCTGGATCGCTACAAACGCTTTCGTCATGTTCAATTGGAGCATTCTCACCAGACTCTTCACTTGGATCTTGGTCTCCTAGGTTAGAATCAGCATTGTCGTCTATAGAAGAGGGTAATTCTTTCTTAACTCTAGTTCGACCTGGGTTGCCTCGATCTCCTTTCAGTTCAGGCAATGTATGTTTGCGTCTGGTGGAAATTCCCTTTTTCACAGCCTTTTGATCAGTCATTCTTATTTATTAGTCTACATTTGGATTTTGTCTTTTAATTACCAGTCATCTGAAATACGCAGAGCATCGAACAGATGATCGAATGTTCAAGTATAATCTCCACCGTGGCATTCGCTGTATTAAATTCTACCAAACTCACTTGTATATAATATAAGTTCACTCACTATAATATCGTTAAAAGTGGACGAAAAAAACAAACAAAAAATACTCACTAAAGAAGCACTTTAGAAACGATTAAATCAAGGCAAAACTATCATAAAGACATTATTATAATATTGCGAATTGCACTTGTTTCTAGTAAAAAATGTCACTATTTTGGATAGATTTTAGAAACTGTTATCAGTCGGTCACTTTGTGATGGTAAAGATAACCTCATGAATATTAATTCTGAATAAATGCCCATGTGATTTTGTAAGCGTATTTCTTCTTTGCGAAATTATTCGTAATACTTATTTATTACTTATTAATTAAAATTGATGATAGGCACGCGTACCGAATTGGCAGCATTGTAATATGTTCCCGGCAAATTTAAACCCAAATTTTAAGCCCCAGAATGTTAACGTATTTTTAATAAGTTTGAGCCATCCAATGCTAACGAAACGATAACGATAACGTTAACGAGAAACAGCGCGGGTAGTCCGGATTGTCATTGGAATGCCATGCTTCGCATAGGGTAGTCCTTGACATTCCAGTCCGCCAGCGCTGTTTCTCGTTATCGTTACAGTTAACGTTGGATGGCTGAAACTCTCTATTACTCACTTATTCTTTGTTCTCTCAAGATTACAATGATAAGATATCGATATTGTTATATTGTGAGGACATTCTTGTTATTGATACAATTTATATATTTTTTGCCATTTGTGGGTATTTTTTGTACTGAAACAATAATAATTTATAACAGAATTTTTAAAATAGTCCAATGACAATATATTTAATAAAGCAATCTTGTGTTGGCATAAGCATACTGTACATGAGTGAAAAGATTAACGGAAATATTTGTGAAGCAACTTTTTCTGCCCTCACAACGGAATATATTTTAAAAACAAGAAACCTTCACAACGTTTCAAACTATCAGTAAAAAGTTAACTCGTTTTTAACGACAATGTATTTACAAAACGTAACAAATGAAAAAGACCGTGACTTAACTGATCCGTGAGCGCCTAGCCCGACAGAGGCCGAAGATCCACCTTCACTTTCTCTGCTAAACTTAGCATTCCAATAGTTGGGTAAAATCCACCTTTTGGTATGCATACTTCTTTTCGTCCAATAGTCTTTCCATTACGTGTAAAAAAGACCTAAATGCAAAATGAATTTTATAAATTTTGGTCTTATATTTTTGTCCTTCAAGACACTGGAATTGAACACATTTGACACATTTGAAATTCTTGAGAATTACCTGAACTTTGCCTCCACTTTCAATTTGATTGCAATTGTTCCACCATAGATCATCCTCAGACTCACTCTGGGATCCAGCCTCGTATTCGTCCCGATTCAATTCATCGTTTCCATAATTAGGTGAGGAAAAAGAAAGGTCCTGGGAACCGTCACTATCGCAGTTGTAAGAGTAATCGAGAGGGAAAATTATTCCACAGCCCATTATATCTCCTTTATGACACCGTGGACCAAACGCATCCCCTACGCCGCTCCCGTTGAAAATTTTACCATCATCTGTCGGTAGAAAACAATATTCAAAAAGAAACTCGGGAAACAAAACTGTGGTCTAGTTCCATATTTTTGATAAAGTTGATGGTTACAACGTCCGATAGTCTTTTCAGATTATACTGCAAATTCTATCCTTCCAAAATGGATTTCAATTATTTTAATTTCAAACGCACGACTCATACAGCAAAATTTGGTAATATTTGGCGATTACTTTCTTACCTGCATGGTATGCAATTGACCCCTTATTCCACCCTGGATGCCGATGCTTAGGATAATTCTGAAATATTTATTAGAAGCGTAAGCAATAATTGAAGTTCAGAGAAAGTTATCCGTTATTTACATTGATATAAAGTTATAAATATACATTTATGAAAACAAAATACAAAATCAGCATTCGTTTTTCAAAAATATGCTTACTTTTCTAGCAAGACCAATTGCAATGAAGCAGTTTTCTCCTGGATCGAGAATTTCAATTTCAAAATAGTGAGATGTAGTGTTGAGGGGCCAACGAGCTTGTGCTAACCCAACGTCAACTATACTTTTTCCAAGGCCTGTGTATTCTAAAATCTGTTCAGAAATCAGGTTATTGAAAATAGACTGAAATTCCATCCTTTCAGAATTTCATTTCAGGTGTATCTACTCCCAAAATTAAAACAATTCCAAACAACGTTTCATCATTTTATACCTACTATCACAAAACTTGAAATAACTAACCTGCCCATTGAGCCTAATATCATGAAGGCGACACCAATCTTCTTCATGTCCATCTACAGACATTTGCGTCTCCTCTTCATTTGAAACCCACTTCACGTTCACCGATAACTTAACCTCCTCTCCCGCTGAAGTCATCCCTATAGCTGGATGCAATCCTTCCGAATTCCATCTAAATTGTGTTGTGTTGATCTAAAATAATTCATAAATCTGGATTCCATATCTACAAGCAGCCCCAACGATATTATTAAAGGAATTGTTTGCTCCTACACGTACTTCAGCACCATTTTTTGTAAAAAATACAGTAACTAGTGGCTCCCTAGAGTCGAGGGGGGAGACCTGAACAAAACGAGCCCCGCACCCAATTCGGTCGCCTATTTCACCTTTAGATAGAAATATTGATCCTTTACTCCGGCCTTTGTACAACCTAAGGTAAATACGAAAGTTGGAGTTAAAGTAGTTAATGACATCCTCAAGTGCAATGAATTTTAAAAATTTCTTGGTTTTCGGAATTTTTGTAAACTTTAGTCTTCTTATAGTCTTGTTAAAAATGTAATCAATAAAAATATGAAAGACTTCTAGCATATGGATAAAAAGGATAGACTCACTTTCCATCTTCTAAATGATATGCTAAAGAATCTGCGAGGCAGCCTGGATGCTTGTCCAATGAGTAACGAGGAGGTACCAAACCAATGACAATGCCGCATGACACTCCTGTATCAAGTACTTCAATTTCAAAATAGTTGTGATCAGGGGTCAGAGGTTGTGCGGCAATATAAACTCCAATACCGTCACCATTGTCGGAAATGTAACTACAAGGAACAGTAAATATAAGGTGAAATTCATGTAAATTTTATGCTATTAACATTGAGGTAAAGGAAGACTACCTCAACAGATCGCCATCCACACCAATTCTTTCAAAACGAGGCTTCATTTCCAAGTTTGGAGCTACTTTTTGTTTCCACATTTTCAGCCAACTGAATGATGCCGAGGGTAAATTTTCCGTAATCAAACCATCCATACGATCAAAGGAACCAAAAAGCTGTTATAATGCGGCACAAATTAGCTACATTTTTATTTAACAATTGATGCAAAAAACTATTCTTAACCGCTGCAGGACGGTACCTTTTTTACAAGATAAAAAAGATGGGGACTCATACAACTAAGCATGTGCTATTAAAAGTGTGAGTGGCAATAAGTATTTAGCTAGAAAGAGACAGAGAAAAGTGTTAGTATACCAGAAACCTACACCAAATGCAGAATGCTCTGTTGAATTGGACAGTTCTTTTATGAACAAAAGAAGTGCAAAATTTCTACAGGTGAAAACTAGTGACTGTGGTCGTGGTTAAAACAACAAGTTTAACAATTTCATTTCACACATTGTAAAAAAATTAGGTTAAAAAGATTTGTCAATTACGATAAGAGTAATCTAGCTCATGGTTCGTGGCGATTTTGATAAAGATCCAAATAAACAATAAGAAAAGCAAGTAGATAGGTTGAAAATATCATAGTCAAGTTCAATTTTTAGAGAATGCAACCCTGCTGACGTTTAAGGGTTCCTCAAAAAGACCATCTGTTAGCATGTATAACATATTACAAGAACCTACAAGAACATGTAGGTATTTTGCAGTCAAGATAGCATTAGTTTTTAAAATAAACAAGACCCAGATTTATTGCAGGATTGCATTGAAATGTTCAAACTGGAGCATAAATTAATCTTCAGGGAGCCATACATTTTTACTTTGCATGTGCACTATTATTTCTTGAAGTATTGTGCAAGTCCTTACCTACCAAAACAATGCATTAATATTCTATTCTATAAACATTCCTGGATATTCCATACATGAAGGGCTTCAACAAGGTTGTAATGTCAGTTGGAGAAAAGATGACGGACATATATCAGTTAATCAAGATCTGAAGCTCAAGAATGAGCAATGCCAGGCATATTTCCATAAGCATTGCAAACACAGAGCCTCTTAAACACTGTCAGTGTAGATTCCACACTATTAAAGCTTTGATTCAGAGCTAAACAATAACACAACACATGCAGAAGATCCTCAGGTTAATTTGGATCTCAGACCTGTTATGTAGTTGTTACGCAAACTAGGCTAATCTGTACATGTACAACATAAGGAAAACAGCAAATAAACACGCATAAGTGACTACCAAACCTACATCTAATCAGCGCAACTTCTAGTTTTTAAGTAGCGTTCCGGAAAGCTGGACACATACCGAAAAATCTGTTCAAGTCTCAGAAATTTCCGAAGAAATATTCGTTCGCCATGGACAAAAATTGCCTAACGACGTTATCAGAAGCGCCGTTGTCAAGGAGGAATAATTTACGTTGTGAAGCTGGGCGTGTGCTGTGAGACATGACGACATCATGAATCAGGTCCTGAGTCTACGAAAAAAGCTGGCGTTCTTCACATTTCTGTCAAATTGATAATCTTCATTTCGCATTCTTGGGATATTTCGAAGATGCTCTTCTCCGCAGCTAGCAGCTGCACATTCCCGTTAGCATCGCTAAACCCGCATTTGTTGGAATAGCTGTTTACCCAGCTGTTTCCACACTCTTTAACTTTGCAGCGTCTGCTTTGCATTTTTGCATGAATGAATGAAATTTAAAAAGCCAGCCAGTGATCGAAAAATGTCATCGTCTTAAAAAAAGGCTAGTCGTTTTTTTATATCCAACGTTTTCAAAATGAGTGTGGGTCCTCTTGCCGTGGAAATCGTGTGCACTTTTTGCCTGGCTGCAGCCCTCCTTTACAAGTATGGCAACTGGAGTAAACATCACGTAATTGTCACCTTGTCAGTGCTAATTGCGTGGTACTTCTCGTTTATTATTATATTTATTCTTCCATTGGATGTGTCATCGGTAGGTCGAATTTTTCAGTGTTATGCAATCCTCGTTTAATGTCACACGTTTTAGAGACTACATTGATTCAGAACTGCATGTCAATAGTTCTTAAATAACATTCAAGTTTGGGGTGAACAACAATCAAGTTGTTGTTTCTCAAAATGTAAAGGCATTAAGCGAAGATATGAACTATTGTCACACGTAAATAGCATAATCGTGTAATGTTCCTCACGAGCACGTACTTGATTCGTTCATCAGACGGTGTATCGACAATGTTTGAAGGAGCATCGGATAATTCCCCAGGTATCGACACCTGCTCCCACAACTCTAATAACATCGCCAACCACCTTTGCGTCAACGCAGCCAGGTTCACACGGTGTGTTCGAAAATCGCAGCGCTACGTTCTCGGCGAACATAACAATTGCGCCTGGACTTCATTCCATTACCGAAAGGAGCATGGCACTGGCAGCTGCTTCCTCTGATGGTAATTCCAAATTAATAATGTCAGAATCAACTGAGTTGTAATGCATTACAACAAATTCATCAAACAGTTATTCAAAGGCTTTGCTACAATCATTTTTTTAAACAATTCTTATGTAAAACGATTAATTGCATTGTGCTATTTATAAGCTGGACAATTCGCTAACACGCGCTATTGTTTTAGATGGTGAATCGAGTCCTTGTAAAGAACCATGGAGTCACATTCCCGATCAAGTGTTGCCGATTCTTTGGCGAATCGTTTATTGGACGTCGCAATGTCTAACATGGTTGTAACATTTCTTAAGTTTTCATCTTCTTAATTTTAGACTTTGATCTTCGTCTGAAGTCGATTTCTGCTCAAATCTGTTCTTATGTGACACGTTAAAATGTGATTTCCAGGCTCATTCTGCCTCTGATGCAGTCGTATAGTCAAGCGGGCGATTTCACTGTGCTGGGAAAACTACGCTCCGCCGTTATTGACAACGCTATTTATTACGGCAGTTATTTGTTGATATTTGGTATTCTTCTCGTATACATCGCTGCTTCGCCCAACCTCCAACTAGATGGGTGAGAGTCCGTTTCTCGTACACCCCCACCATTTCATTAATCGACTTTAGCTTGATTCCGATTGGATTTTTACAGTCCCAAGCTGAAAGTGATTCTGGTGACGACGAGCAACACTTGGGGCTTGTTTCTTCTTGTACTTTTGCTGGGCTACGGCCTGGTGGAAGTCCCACGTTCGTGTTGGAACAGCTCCAAACGTGGATTTATGTTGAATTACACATACTTCAAGGCAGCAAAACTGAACGTGGAAAGGTCCGAAGCCGAGGATGCGGTCGAGGATATTTTAGATGTAACTACTCTGTTCCGTTTAGAGTTTTCCGAAAGAAATTGCCAAATGAAAGCGTTTCCAAACTTCAATTTGGATTCAATTTCTTTAGGATCTTCAGCGAATATCGGATGCCATTCGCCCTACTCACCCGCTGAGGAAAAATGTTGACACAATTTTAGGAAAGGTGCAGGCGCTTATTCTTTTGGATGGCATCGAACGTGTTGAACCAATCGATATTTACACCCCCTTTCTGTAATTTTGATGCAGATTCCAGAGTCGATGAACAACTTTATGAACAACCGACGTCGCAACACTCACGACATAAATGCTAGTCCATTCGAAACTCCGTCGGAGAGATCTCTAACACGATTGCACCGACAGGTAAAGCGATTCTGTTGTTGAACACAGATGTCGAACAGGGTAATGCTTATCACTTTCGATGTCTTATACAGTTTATTCGTGCGCTTCGAATCCAACACCGCACCATAACGCAGTGGTCGATGCTGGTGGAAAATGCCATCGAATTAGAAGATTTGGCCCGGAACGAAATGAGCACCGATCATTACTTTAAGCCTAGCTTCCAAACCCTTCAGCCGATGTGGTGGCGTTCGTTTTATACTCCAACAATAGGTGAGTTGTTGTTGAAAAGGCGCCTTTTAAAACATATTTTGCAAATCGTAGAATAATATTTGTTCTCGTCTGCACAGAGTGGTACTGGAAATGCTTCGTCCGAATTTGGGTCTTCAGGATCCTGGCAGTCTTGTTGACAGTCTTCTCTGTATTCGTCGTCTGGTCCGAGGTCACCTTCTTCAACAAGTCGCCCGTGCTTTCGCTGTTTGCCATTTTCGTTGATTTGGCAAAACAAAACTACGATTATCTCTATATTGAGGTGCAAAACTAGACTTATTTTTTAAAATTCGTTTAACGACAGCTATCCGCACTGTTTCCCTTTTATATGGAACCCCTAAAATATTGTTAGCATAGCACAAGTAAAGTTTTTAATTTTACTTGGCGGAACCCCAGGGCTCCGCTGAAATTACTTCGGAAAATGCTGGAATTAGACCAACTTGTTCATTTCTAGATGGTGTCGTGTATGACGATTGCTTACCTGTGCGTGTGCGCCTACTACACCATCTTCAAGATCAGGGTGTTGAACTACTACTACTTGGCTCCTTATCACCAAACCGACGAATACAGCCTCATTTTTAGTGGGATGTACGTATTTTTCCTGGTGTTGTCTGTATTCTTTTGGGATGTAATCTGGTGTGATTAGAAACAAAAAAGGTTACATTTAATGACGGATAATTTCTCCTCATTGCATCTCTTCAAAAGGTTACTTTGTCGGTTAACCCCGCCACTTTGCCTGAACTTCCTTGGCCTGGTGCATTTGGACAGCCACATTACGAGCGTCCACGATACCGTGGAAACGTCATACACTGGGGTAACTCATTATTTAAGGCAGTTTGTCTAAAGGTGTTTTGGTTAATAACATATCGCTTACAACTTTCGTTTAATTTTCAATAACGTAGATCATGGGGCACATGGACGTGATTGCATTTATATCAGATGGCTTCAACATATACTTCCCCATCGGAATCCTAATTTTGTGCTTGGCAACTTATTTCCGTGTCGGAAGTCGTTTCCTGCATTTACTTGGATTCCAGCAGTTTATAGGCGACGACGAAATGACCAGCGACCTCGTAGAAGAAGGCCGAGAACTAATTAAGCGAGGTAAAAGCATGGGTCACCTCCTTTGAATCAATTTTTACTGTGATTTTGGGATGTAAACATCATTTTTCTTATTTGTTATTACATTTTATAATTACTAATAGCAGTATCTTTAACTCGATAGAACTATCCATAAAGAATCTGAATTCTGACAATATTAACGAGAAAATATTTTGGCCTGCAATATATATTATGGTTGCAAGGGGTCCCAAATATAAATTTTACTTCTGGGCCCAAAAATAGTAATGTGACTATCCTTAACCTAATGTTGTATCGGGTTTTCCATAACTAGAAAAGCGGAAACGCCAACGAACGGAAGAAGGTGAGACGCGGCGGCGCCAGTTCCAAGAGAAACTCACCGGCAATGCAATGTACCGCACTCAGAGGCAACGCAATCCGGAGGAGCCAGGTAAATATCTTTCATTGGGAATCTGGTCATAAGAGCAAAAACCCAAAGTGTTATTTCACTACATGTAGATTAGGTTTGGAATTTGTCCATTTTTCTTAAAACCCTGTAGAACACGGTTTTATTCTGTGAGCAATAAATCCTAACGTATTTTTCAGTGCTGGGATTCAAGCGAGAGAATTCTACAGAAAGTGCTCGTGCCGAATTGCTTCGCGACGTAGAACCCGTGGATTACACCGGGGACAGCATGGTTGATTCTTACAACCATTACGTGCGCACTTCCAATGCCATCAACGCGGCTCCAGCCCCGTTCTCCAATCGTCTGTACCAAGCGGAAGACGACGCCGAAGCCAATTGGTCATACGCAGCAAGAGGCAGAGGCTACAACCAACCACCGAGGGGAATTTTCGATGACGTCTAACGTCCACTAGAGGTGAAATTTGGGAGTTTAAAAAACTTGGGGAAATTTTTTAGTAATTAATGATATTTCCAAATTTGGCACAATTTGAGAGCACCTACTGCACGTTTCTCAGGTTTGCTCTGAGCCAGTTTTACTCAGCGATATCAATCTTCCTGTATCTTTTTATTTTTTTTCCCATGCGACATCCGGTAGGAATATCGAAATCGGGATAATCGAGGGGGGAAATGCGGGTCAAGTGCAATCGGAAAAAAAGTAAATCGAGACAAAAAATCAGTCTGTAAAGTTTTTAGTGCATTTGATCATTTTCGAGGGTTAAAGTATATTGAACAAAATAAAAGTTGTCGAAAATAAAATATAAAAATGCAATAAATATATACGAATTCCCTGCCCCATATCCTGCTTTCAGTCTTGAAAACATGATATTCCATTATAATTCTTCCTATTAATATAAAACCTTAAGATTTGGAACGTGGCACGGCAAAGAAAAATTGGCAGCCTGAGATTTGACCGTTTCTAAAAATACAGTGGCAGTTTATGGACACCAATATGGGTGTGCGTGTGGACAACATTAGGTAAATAGTCTTAAACATGTTGCTACAACTTGCTAGATCTAAGCTAATTGCACATTGGAGGAAGAACCGAGTGTTTTCTTGTATAAGGCGCAGGATCTCATTATTTTAGCTAACAGTGGACTATTAAGTCTGTTTTAAGTACTATATTCCGACATTCCAGAAATGCCATCTACAATACAGAACCGACAACTAGACAGGCATAACTAGGATCGCCATGTACATTTTTATTTTAGATTTATTTATTTGAAGAATTATTACTGTAATATACGAGCGCATAGGTTTTTCATTAGCGAGAGATACTATACTATGGGATTTAATTACGAGCATAGCATTTTATATTGTACGTGTTATAATATTAATAGCTGACAAAAAATTATAGCATTTTTTAAAAACTACCCTGTCCTCAACTGCTTTTCGGAGCCATCGTGCATTTAGTACGTAATGTTAATAGTGTTAGACGTAACTGTTAAATGTGCTGTAAAATTTCGAATGTACCTCTGTGCAATGAATAAATACTGATCCTAGCAATCTTGCACTTTTCTTTCCTCGTTTTTTTACATTAATGAAGAAAAAAAAAAAAACCAGATTTAACTCTGACAAGAATGGTTTGCAACTAAAAGATAATTTGGCATCAAGAGATTCAGATTGTGAATTTTATCGATTAGTATACGATTAAATCCACTTTGTTGAACAAAGTCTATTAGGTGTAACGAACTGCAAGTTTAAGCTTTGCTGTATTCTGAATTTATCTATTCATAGGTTCCATCGTGTTTTATGTATGAAAATGTAACACGAAGGCTCAATTTACTTCTTTGAATCTATTGAACGCAATGTATGCATTATCAAGACGTATTATTTGTATTTCGTAATTAGGTTCTCAGGTTTTCTAGCTCAATAAAGGTCTTTTTCAGTGACTAAAAAAGGTTTGGCGATTAAATCATCTGCATATCACATACACACATTCAACATGGTTATACAGGACTTTGTTAACGTCATTCAGAGATAACCAAATAAACTCTTAAAAAATCTATGCAACCAACATATAAAACATTAATCCACAATAAAACAACCCTTTACAAAATATTGTCAAGTAATAAAATGAGGGTATAACGTCAGATGACAACTCAAACGCATTGTTAGTTGACTTTGGACACCTAGGACTGTTATATTAGGAAGCAGAGAAAAAGGCAGAAATTTAAAACATGAAAATGTCATCCTACCAGAAACAGCAAGAGGGTAACTTTTAAAACTTTTCGCTGGATAGATTGTTTAAGTCGTACAAAACCTGGAAAATGTAAAAATCAGTAAATCACAGCGAACATAGTGCATCATCTTTAAAACAAGGTCGCTGGCCAACATTACAACAAGGAGGGGGTTTAGTTTGCCAAGGGCCCTGATCAAATTAAAGTAGAAATAGACTTACTTCCAGTAGACAGCCCATGCTCCACGCTTGGACGGGGCAACTGCCTGGGCAGTGCTCTCCATTCTTATTTGTGAGTTCTGGCAAGCCTCGCCACTCGCTTCTTTGTATGGCCTCAAAATGGAGCGCGAGCGTCTTCTTAACGAAAAGGATGGTTTCGTTGAGAGTAGATTCTCCGATTGATGAGGCAAAATGTAATTTAGCTCTCAGGAAATGCCCCAATGGCCAGAGCCATTCCTAAAGGAAAATATGCAATTAGTTTACTAAGAAAATTCTCAAAAACATGCACACGATTAAAAGGGAGTACTAACAGGCCCTTGATGATAGTTGTACCCATTCGTAACCTTCGGGTCGCCAGAGTTATTGCTGTTGTCGTAATAGCCGTTGTAAGCCCAATCACTAAAAGTTACAAAATCACACGATATGTGAACGTCACGCAATAAACGTGAAATTAAAAAATATATCCTACATTTCAAATTTATTATTGAATTTACTATGTATAGAGAGGCTAATTTGTTTGAAGAAAATGTCATGTGACCAGCAAGTTTTGCGCAATGCGGGTAACAGGGCGTTTACTTTAGCCATAATTGTACGATAAATTTTTAAAGCTAAATAAAGTTAAATAAATTGCAAGACATTTTTCAAGGTTTTCTTATTTAACAAAGTCGATTGTTTTTATACAAACTTTTCTCCGAGCGTTTTCATCCCCAATGGTCCCATCAATTGCTTCTCGACAACTTGCAATGAAATCCATGCATGTTGAGGGTTGAACAACTCCGGGGCCTAGAATCCGATAAAATGTATGTAACTAACGCGAGACTAGAGCCAAAACGTGAATAAAAGTAGCAAGTACACTCACCACAGCCATTGCTACGGGAAAATTGCATCGCAACTGATAATCCCCCCAAGCCTGGGATGCTCCAAACGAATCTTTATAAATATTTTTGGAGTTGACCAGCTTTGGATTTATTTCATATCCTCCATAATCTCCATTTGGCACCCAAAAGCATCTTTCAAAGTTGTCTAGAATTTTTTGGTTCCAACTTTCAAGCGTCATCTTTTGTTCCGTACCATTTTGCTGATACCTCACGGAGTCATAAGGGTACAGCTTTTTTCGATTCATATGAATCAACCATCGAAGGGCACTCTTGCACAGTCCAACAATCTCTACAGCCGAACCATCCCTAGCAAAGATTCAGATAGTGTTAAACTAACAAAAAACGAATCTACACGAGTAATGATTTACGTGAATATTAACCTGGGTGTAGCAGGCTTTCCTTTTGTTCCTGCAGCTTCTGAGCTTCCCATTTTATCCATCCAGGTACCACAATTATGCACATTTCCACCAAAGACGAATCCAGTTTTCTGATCAACTCCAATTTTGTTGTTAAACCCTAAAAAACCCGTACCAGAAGATTAAATCTAGACTCAACCCAACTTTAAAGTAAATAACCTTTCTTTCAGTCACTTGCCTTCATCTTTCATTTCCCGGTCCAAATTGAAGCCAGCATTTCTCTCGCGGAAACTAAGTCCCTGGACGTGTCTTTGTAGGGCTTCTTGGATCACATCCTCTAGTTTTTGTTCCTTTGAATAAAAAGAAAATCCATACTTAAAAATTATTAAAATCATCAATTTGGGCTAAGTAAATTTAATTAATTCCGGAACATTTGGGTTTCAGATCATAAAATTAACGAGTTTTGAAGAAGATCGAATTCGTTTAAAAATATTTTAATGAAAACGATGAGCCAATTTAGCCATCATATTTTTGTATGAATTAAGTAACAGGATTTTGATGAACCAACAAAATTATGAAGCCATATTATAGAAGATTTGTGAAAAGGGCTTTTCCAATAATAAAAAATCTATGTTTCATTTTAAATAACTACTCACCACTTGAGACGCGTAAGCTTCAGAATCATCAGTTGGGAAAAGTCGAAAGACACTATCTTTCAGAATGGTGGTTCCCCCTTCGATTATATGACAGTAGTCCTGAATACTCTGTAACCACCACCATATGGAATCCCGGCAATTGAATCGAGCATGTTTGCCACCATCAAGGAGATTCGGGATGAGACCATGACGGAGACATCCGCCAAAACCCAGAATCATGAATCTGAGAAAATTCAAAATTGATAAATTCAGTAATGTATGAATGAAAATGAGGAACGTGAGCATACCTTGCTTCGGCATGACGTCCAGTGATGAGAAACAGGCCTCGCAATGCGATAAAGGTGTCCCGGCCCCAATTCCTCATGTAGCCAATTGAAAAATGAGGCAAACCTATCAGAAGATAGATACACGCGAATAGAGCACAATCAAGCTAAGCACAGCAAACCCGAGATTATAAAGCCATCGATCACATTTAATTCACGCTAACCAGCTGAAAGAGTTGTGCAGTTCTGAACGCAGTGTCCATACGTCTCCTCTACAGCTGTTGGAGGACATGGTGGTTTCAGGTTGGGGCTTAGCAGTGGCAGAGGAGCCGAGCGGATTGCACCACCCAAAATCACAGAGCCAAGCGCTAAAAACCTGACAAACGATGATCCGTCGGATATAAAGCTGCAAATCGGATATGAAATGCCCACATTATTACTTTTTCAACAATCGACGGCTCATTGTGACGGCTCATTATTAGTAATTAATTTGAATTGTGTTGCATATTGTTATCCTACGCAATTTTGGTTTAAAGCTTAAAGTAAAATTTATATTACAGCAGAAAATATAAATTTTGAGTTTTGATCAGAACTATATTACATTTGCATTTTAAGACGTTTTCCACTTAACTTTGAGGACCTCTACCCTAAGGAAATTGCGGCACAAAGAATGAAATTTGGAATCACTTACCTGGACATTAGGTTCCATGTGCGATCCAACAACAGTGAGTAGATTCCAGTGACAACGGCATCAAAATAGCAAGGAATAAGGTATCGAGGAATAGTTTTCAATTGGGAAAATATATTTTCAAACCACAATCCCAACTGAAACGAAAAGTTACAAATTAATAAACAATCGGCCCAACGTAGCATCGCTCAGATCAATTTGTACAACATACGCTTTCTGATTGCGAGTTTAACTTCAATCGGGAAGAAATATAGTCTGGAAGCCAATCTCCCTGCCTTAGATTATCACACAGAGGATGACCAAGGTCGTTTTTCAAACGAATTTCCGAGAAAAGTGTCAGAATACCTGTTGAAGAAAACTTGTATCAGCAAGGTACAAAACAGCTAAAAAAAGCTCTCAAATGAAAAATAATTTATGCTCACCCTGAAGACCGCAATAAGGCATGGGTCCAATTTTGGAAATTGCATAAACTCCTCGATCTTTTCCTTCATCTTGCTCTTCTTGTGCACACCGGAACAGAATTCTATTCATGTCAGCCAATGTGAGGCGGCTGATGATGTCTCTTAATTTAACGTCGCATGTGCGCTGGTGAGATCCGCCACCATATTGACTTACTCCAAAACCAAACTGAGCAATGCAATTGCGTAGCTCAAGAATGGCACCTTCTGAACTTTTGTGCAATGAGACACTGGAACCAACAAAGAAGAAAAACGTTCACCTAATTTCTGAGAAATTTGTAGGAAAATTTATCAGAGTATATAAAAATTGAAATAGGTTTTTACCGAAAAGCAATTACGGATCCTGGATGAAAATTAGTGAATTCAATTTCCTGCTGCGCCCCACTTCCCCCATGTCGCAGTTCCACCAAATCGCTTTCGTACAACTGGATGTGTTCTCGGACCTCTACCTGGTAATCCGGCAAGCCGTTGATGTGAGTCTCGTTTCTTGAATATCTGGCGCCCTTCTCCTTATGAACAATGCATGCTTCGAATATGACCTCGACGACGTGACCTAGCATAAAGCAGAAATACAAGCTCGCCTTACACATTCCTGAAAAAGAACGATGGCTTAAACGAGATCGCACCTGGAACACAAAGAGGAGGAATATACCGGCCATCCCTGGGATTTGCAGGATGCCGAAATGCGGTGAATGCAACGAGAATGACGGACTGGTGAGACGTGGGACAGTGCCGAGTCACAGCCACGATGTCGGGATCCACTTGATCGACATACACCTTTGTAACACGATAAAACGTTTCTCATGTGCTCGATGAAGAGACTGGGAGTTATAGGTGCAAAAAGAATATTTATTTACCTCTGAGAAGCCAGCTGACCCCAATTCAAAATGCAACCTATTAAGGGCTCGCTTGCCAGCGATGATACCAGACTTGAGGCTCGTGTACGCGGGATCTGAATTGGGAGTTGTTGACCAAGATGGGTATAACCGGAATTCATCAACCACGTGTATCTACATCGTTCATATTAAAAACAAGGATGTGTATTCTGTAATCAATATCATTATTCAAAAAATAGTGGAGAATTCAGTTGGGACGTTTAAATGCACTCGTACAATCCCTGAATTATTAATTTTTCCAAGCACAATCACTACTCCATGCTAAATGTTATTTTAAATTAAAGTTTAGCTCTGTTAATTAAATCCTCAGTACTAAATTTATTTCTAAAATTTAGTTCCTCAAAGACCGGTTTAAAGAATTAAAGTTCTACTCACGTGGTGAGGAACTAGTTCATCATATCCCCGATTGCTTCCGGTGGCGCAACAGGCCATGGACACCAAAGCAGCACTCGGCAAAAGATCGTATGCTGAACGTTTCTGACAAAACAAACAAGTGTCCAATCAGTCTAGCTTCTTTTACAAAGAGTAAAGCCCGAAAAAAAAGCGGATGTGAACCCGAAACAAACTGAGCCCGCAATGGTTCCAGACATGCAAGAAAGCAAATTTGGAGGAAAAAAATGTACTTCGACTGGACTTGGATTGTCGTGTGTCAAGTCGAGAAACAAGGCGTGGGCAATACATGGAACCAAGGGCTGCAAAAGGCTCTTGAAAAAGGCTCCGACAGGCTCGCCTCCGTATCGATAGACAAGCCGCCCTTCTTCGTGTGCATCTCCCGCACTCATAGCCTCTGTAAAACAAAACGTAAAGATACAAAGAATGAATTAAAAGTTAGCATATCACGCACTGTGTTTTTTGCGAAATTGGTCCCAACAAACCTCTTATCAGAGAATTGATTCCTAGCCGGTTAACAAAAATGTTATCGATATTTTCGCTCGATGTGAATAACTCTGCAACTACGTATAGCTCGGGTCGAACTCTCCGCGCAGCATCTATCATGTACTGAAAAGTAGTATAAAGTGTCAAAGAATTCTTATACAGTTCTCTATAACAGTGTCATATTTTTATGCCCACCTCCGCTGCATGGATGGGAGTGCTGTGGCAGTTGTCGAGGCGTAGTCCGTCAAATGTAAGAGCAGTGGTTTCAGCATATTCTCGCATGTGTTTCCACAAATACGGAGAGTCTTCCGGTCCATCCCCATATCTCAATTTTATGCTGTCTCCCCAACAGATCAACTCGCGGCGTAGGTACACGTTGAAGTCAGATTCCGCAAAATTGCGCAACGGATCGTCTCCCATAACCCATCCGTTATGGGCCATCAGAAACTTTGCCTTGTCGTTGTACATCAGTTTTTCCTCTTCTGCAAGGTCCGCGTCGGCCCCGTAATGAGTGAAATACCTAATCAATTGAAAGGCCGTATCGTTAAACGTTCTGACTGTCAAACTAAACTGAGAGAACTAAAGAACAATGAAACTGCCCTACTTGGGAACAAGTGGATGCCGTTTGGACACCTCAGCAATTCGAGGTCCGTCGTGCTGCAGTCTCTGGTATCTCATTCCTGCCAAAACGTTTTCTACACCTGCAGAAACGTGAATTTGAGTCCTGTTGTACGCATCGTGATTCAGTTCTTGCAATTTTTCCCTCAAGCTCTGTGAGCACCATTGAAGCCTCTCTGCTTCCGTTCTTGCATTGTCTCTATAAGCAAAAAATCATTTCAGCAAGAATGCTTTTTCCATTACCAATATCAAATTCACCAAATTGCAACCTGTGAACATTGTATAGCTCTAAAGTCAATTTCATGTCAACGGAACTCCCAAAACGACGAAAGCTGGGATCCTGAACGATCGCCAAATGTTTATCTGGATGCGTGGAAGCGGATATACCAGCAGCTAATTTTTAAATAATCGGATACAAATCAGTAAACCAGTGCGAAAAATGTAAACAAAGTACACAAATGTAATGGCTCCCACCATTTTTGTAAAACTTGATATAAATTCAGAATTTAAAGTAGGATATCCATAAGATTGGAGATCATTTTTGGATAAATTAATGCAATTCAATCCCCAACATTATTTTGTAAAACTCAGCCCATATACATTTAAAATAAACTTTAAAAACAACATTTTTCGCATAACAATTTTCTGAAACTAACGATTTTAAAATCCATATTTCGATCAATTCCTGATAAAAATTTAAGGGGGCTATTTTTCAAATAATGACTTCCGAAGAAGTGGGAGCCATTTAATGTCTAATTACAAGACTTTCGTACTTTTAGCTTGCGAGAAGAACTCTTTGACAACAGCCTCCACATCTACCATGTATAGTTCGTGTATTTTGACTTGAGGAAGAAAATAGCCATGAAGTGCCGCTCTAATCGCCTACAAATAATAGCATATTTTATACAACGAAATTAACATTTATAAGTTAAATTACTTTTGTTTTTCAGAATTTTTTTTCAAACTATACATGCTCTAATATAATAACCAATAATTATTACATTTAACTGAAACACATATTTACATCTAACTGATGTTCTTCGTTGATCTTGGCCGGTATTCCACTTGACTCCCATTTGCCACCAGCGATTTCAAGTGCAAAATGCCAAAGAATTCGATCGAGTAAATAAGCAGGCCGCAAGTGGGGAGAGTTGTCAAGATTGTAGGCGCCCTCGGGGTGCGTTTGAAGCCAAGGACTGTCGTTGGAAGAATGGTTCAAAACAATATCGCAGATGGAAATAACCTATTACAAAACGGAAAAAAGTATCTCTAACATAGCAATGATCTTTCTTAGATCTTTCAAATATAAAACAGTAACCAATATTTGATCAAAACTTAAATCAGCAATTTTACCTTCCATTGATCTCGCATCTTTGATGTGAGTTTCACAACATCTTTGATAGTATTTTTGACGCTTCCTGGGCTGAAATCTGGGTTCAATTTAAGCTGGTCTCTCAGAGAGTAAGCAGAACAAGAAGCTCCCAATTCCTGAACAAATTGAAAACAAGATTTTCAATGCCAGTAAAACTTTTGTATTTATTTGATTTATGCTCTGCGTCTGAAACTACAACCTACTTGAATCGGAGTGAAGTGAATGGCATTGTAGCCACTTTCTTTGGCTACCAACAATCTCTGTTCCCAATGTTCAAAACGACCTAGAGATTTGGCAAGGTACGTCTGGCACTGAATGCAGTCGAGGGGAAGCACTTCGTTGGAACCATAAGTAATGACAGGATCAACCAAATAATACCCAGAGCCTCTTCGAGCATCAAAACTAATCAAAGCAATTAAGACATTTTATTGGTATAAATTGCAAATTAAAATCAACTATCTAAATATCGAATTTTCCGAATTATTATAAAAAACAACAGAGTTATTTTAATAAAGTTAGGTACTCCATTGCATTCTTTTTTAAATTAGTAGCACTCTTACAAGTATTTCGCACACTTGCCTGTCTTCGCACGTAAAATAAAAATGGAAGGGGCCAGCTTGCACCAAGGGCACATCAACAAAGATAGCAGTATCATCATCTTTGTTTTTGCTGTCGCTCTGCCATTTCAATTTACGATACGTTGTACGAGAATACGGCTGTCCAGAGTCCTTCGGGTGGTTTGTGTAGATAGTCACTCGATGTCCAAAGAGAGATGGACTGAGTCGAAATTGTAAAATCCATCCTATGATAAAAAATAATGTTTTAGGACTTTTTTTCACAAATATTTTTATTACATTTTCTTTCCTGAAATTAAAATTTCTATGTCAGAAATATATTTGAAGTCATAATACCAATCCCCGATTTTCTATAGGTATTGCAACTTTTAACAATTGTATTCTAGAAAATATAAACACTTTGTAAAAACAGAAATTATATTATTTATTATTTAATTGTGATTTGGAGATATTGTCGAAAAATAATGCATCTCAAAATGTGGTTTGGCCGAGACATCGAGGTCATTTTCATGAAAAATCTTATTTAAGTCATTATTTAATGAGTTTATTATTGTTATTTAAGATTAATTAATATGAATTTTCATTTTATACTGATAGATACAACTAATTTTAAAACAACACTAGCAGCATTGATTTTCAACATGCCCATTGAACCATTGGGCATTATTATTTGAACTTTGTTCCATGTAAATGGGGCAAGCTGCAAACTACATATGCAAAAGAGCAACAGGGCATTATGGCGCTACAGTACAAAATAATGGTAAAACCTTACAAATATAAATTGTCCTGCAATTCCCTTTACGTTTTAATTCCCTCATGTGAAATTACAACAATGCTGATATTTTCATAACAATTCTATTTAATTAAAAAGAGGAGTTTGATTATATATATGTTAGCTCCCATTCCAATGATTGGAATGAGAGCTAAAATATATGTATATAATAGGAAAGCTAGACTAGGAAAAAACCAAGGGCGTCAAAATATCAACATAAATGGAGATTGAAGATTTGGGTATTAGATATTCAATGTGCATACTTCAAACTATAACCTATAGACATTGTCATTATCAACTCAAAACATTACACTCAGAAGTTCTGCACGTACAACAAACTAGTGCCTATATGGACCTTCCATACTGCCTCTAAAACATTCTTTGATTTAAAGGAATTTACAGTAAACATTCCCAATTGTAGGAATGATCAGATTTATGTATAGTTTTCTAAGGTGGTCTTTCTATTAAAGTCAAACAATCATGGTATGGAAAGTCTTCAATCCTTGACAAAGTTGTGCTTCAATATTATAATTGAGTCGATCGAACTATTTTGGGCACGAAAGGGTTAATCATGCATTGCCTTTCAATATCGATCAGCTTTTTTTCCCGTAAAATAGTTCGACATGTGAATGCCAAAAATCGTAAACAATAAAATTGAAGATTGTCAAAGCTTACCTTTCTGCAGTCGATGTAAATCCGATTCCGAATGCCGTCCATCAATTAAATTTAAAACACGAATTTCACATTTTGGAAGATTTGACGCATCGTGAACAAGCTGGTCAGAATTCGTGCCGATTGTCATTATGCCTGAGGTGAAAATTTATTTTACTATAAAGATATGCATTCAAAATCGCGCTAAAATCATGAGGAAACTTCATTTTGGGAAAGCCTTGGGTTTCAAGGTTCTCTAGATTTTCAAGCAAAATTAGAAGTTTGTGGAATTGTATACTAAACATACTTGACATTTTTCAAACACGATTTGCAAATCAAACGCGAAATGACAATAGGGAAGAAAGAAACTGTTAATTAATCTAATAACGGATTAAAACAAGCAAATAGTAGTACCTGTATCTGGGAAGTCCGCCGCAAAGGTTATACAAGTGGAAATAAACGTCCAGACGCCTCAAAGTCTTGCCCCAAATGACCTTTCAACAGGCGTCATCTAGTGGTAACACTAGGCAATTCCAATGACAGCTGAAAATGTATCCATCACAATCCAAAGTTCCCAATGATTTGCATAATATGCTTGATGTCATCACTAGATATGAACTTGAGTTTGTCATTAACATGGACAAATCAAGAATTGTGGTTGCTTACCCGGAGGTAGCTACAATACAACCATGGACATTAAATGAACAAGAAATTGAAGTTGCAAGTCCAACAATACGATAATATATGTTGGGGTTACACACTGACAGGCACAAAAATGCTTGGAATTCAAAAGATAGACAACATATTCTTCCAATCATATTCTAGATATGAAGTCATTATTAGAGGTTTGTGGAAAGGAGTAAGTGTGCCAGCTGGACCCAGCCTTCACCTTCTGCCTCTCAAAATTGATACTCATTGATACTAAATTGAGCCTAATTAATATTGCATAAAGACGTTTGGGCCCTCTACTGTTAACTTCACCCTGGAGGGTCTACCAAGTGTATCTCTAATGGCACTACGGGGCCCAGCCATCTCTGATTGATGGGGGTTTTAGGCATTCAATGTTTATTGGCTACTTCAGCCACTTATAACTTAAAGGTAAATAATAACAGAACCAAAAGAGTTAAAGGGAAAAAAGGATTGCATTTATCAAATAAAGCAAATATTTGCATGCACCTGGATATCCACTATTTAATGCTTCCTGGACCTAGCCAAACCTCCTCCAATTTTAATTTAAACTAGCCAAACCTAAACTTTAACGATGGTGAACTTTGAGCTTTTGTTCTCTTGGGGTTATCTCTGGATACTCTATTTATCACTAGCTCAATTAAATGATTCTCTTTAGAAAAAGTCATTATTCCATTAATGTTTACTTTTTTCAAAATAACAGAAAAAAATGAAACAAATGCATACAAATAAATGTGTTTTACACATGCTTAAACTTTCTATTTTTTCTTTATAAAAAAAAATAAAATAAAACAATCTCACTCACAGTAACATTTAATGACTTTTCTTCTTCCTCACTTTCAGTTTCAAAACTGAATTTTCCAGTATGGTAATTTCCTGGTATATTGATTCTGGTTTCATTTCCGAAACGTAAGCCAAGATGTTTACCAGCCATGAAGTTGAAGACAGCAATGGGAAAGCACTTTCACATGGGTTGTTCTTCAGTTTCGATATATTTCGAGCACTTAAATTAATGAGATGATATTTTTTGTAGGCTGCCAACCATTGTGATTTTTTTTCTTTCGTCGCTCTTAAACGTTTCTTGGATTTTTTACGCGATTTCACATCACTTTTGCGAGTAGTGACGCCGCACTTTGGTGACTTGATCAGATAATCCAAGGAGGTTCGACTGAAATCGGACCTTTTGAGGTTACAGAGTTCTGACTGTTTAAAACTAGGACGCACTTGTTTGGAATACTTGGCGAGCATTTCATTTGCCTCTGATATTAGTGGAAAACTGGAGGCCTTATTACTAGGTTTCACAGTAGGCAACGGAGTCAACATTTTAAAGAAGTCGCAAAGGGCCTCGTACAAGTTTTGCAATTTGGCTTCGGCTGTAAATTAAACGTGAAAACAAAAAAATTAACAAAGTACCTTGAGGGCCGTTTTCAAAACGATTTATAAACTTACTTTGTTGCTTTTGTGATCGGTCAACGCGGAATCTCCCTCTCCATTTATAGCCAGTCTCTAAATAAAACATAATTAATTCGTCCAAAACGACTGGCTGCTTCAAGAATTTTCCCCTGTAAAACAACAAAGTAAATTATCAGTTTCTATAAAATAAGCTAGCAGTCATTTTTTTCATCAAACAGTTTTAACCAGTAATATAAAAGAAGTTAACAACAGTTATCAACATTCTGCGAGTGTGACAGAAATGCTCCACTCCCTAAACTGGGACACGTCGAGGTCCAGACGCGAAACGTTATCTATGGGGTTATTCAAACGTTTTAATCTTTTTCCTAATTCACATCTTGTTTCCCCCTAACAACCACTCTAGGAGTAGACCTAACCACTCAAATCCTGTGACCGAGCTTCGTGCCAAGACGGATGCTTACTATTCTTTTTGCATGCGATTAGACGATGGAATAGCCTATCTGGCGATTCTCCTGATTTGATACAAATTCAATCTAACAATGATGTGCAAGTCGCTACTGACGTAGGAGCATTCTCCTGAAATTGGGTACGACCCTACTACCATGTGGCATTCATTTGCTGACTGTAGGGTACTGAGTTGAATTGAATTGTTTGCATACCTAATGCTTCGCTTCAAGCTAAAAGTTGAAAGCCGATATTTGATGCTCATCTGTTTTCTCCACTCACAGATGTCAAAAGGAGGAATATCCCCTGTTAATTAGAAATAAACAATCAATCTATAGTTTCAACTGATTTAAATTTAAATTACAGTAAGACTGTGGTTACAGATTCTCAGTTAAATACCGCGCATTATAACGGCGTACTCCCAAAATAACAAAAAAATACTAACCAGAATCTTGCTTGTTTATCAAACTTTTACAGTGCTTCGAGATTTTCCTGGGAAAAACAGTACGGTTAATCATTTCAAATCGAGAAACATCATTTTGTAGTAATCTTGTTTAACTCACCATTCATTCCTTCCGTTAAGTGCAAATAACAATTTGAGCGCAATAATGATATAAGCAATAGCTTTGCCTTCATAGTTTGGAATGGTAATATTGTGCCGATTGTCACATTCCCAGAACTTATTGGACGGATAGGCAGAAATCAAATTAGCAACCATGGAAAACATCGTATCTAGAATAGATGCGGAGATTTAGGCACACTGAAAACAAAACAAGTGGTACAGAGACATTGCAAGTAAATTTACCTGGAAGGCTTAACTCTTTAATGTAGCGTGCAGTCACGTATTCGAGGGGAAAACACGTGATTTCCGAAATACCTAAAAATTTTGCCAAATGCCCTGTATCTAATCGAACTCTTTCGTGAGAAATGGCATGCTGTAACGAAATTATTAAAGCTGATTAGCAAGGCTGAACAGCAAAAAAACTTAATACAATAATCACAAATATTTTTTTCAAACCTGAAGGCGGAATGTTTGATTGTCGAAAAGTTGAAATTTCATATCTTCTGGGAAAATATCAGCTGTATTATAAAGAGGAATTCGGTCCTCCCAGGCCCATCTGTAAGCAAGACATTGAGATTTCACGTGAGATTTTGTAGAGAATTCAATATAAAAGTATAATATGTAACACCGTCTATTATTATTAACTCATAACATTCCATGATTTTCATGTATTTAAATTATCTTGTTCCATTTTATAGTATTTAAAAAATCGTAAATTATAAACATTAACACATACAAAAAAAAGAAACATACCGTAAGATATCGGAGAGAAGAATGATTTCCTTTAGAATTAACAAGCCCAAATAAAGAAAAGATATTGTGAGACTTAGATTCATTCGACGTATGGACCGACTCAATGCCCACCTATTCATATGCTATAAGGATAAGAAAAAAATAGATGATGCTTTTAAAAAAGTAATATCAATTCAAATTAGTATTAAAAATTAAAAATAAATATAAACGGCATTCCAGATTTCTGCACTAATTTGGGTTACCTTCATTTTCTTCTCCGAACGTGCAAATTCTCTACACATTTTGACCGATGCATCCGAATCTGAATCATTGTTTTTATCCGTATCACTTGCAGCAACGGAACTTTCACTAAGATAACCAAAATCTGTCATGGTATCACTCTCAGAAGGATAACGATCATTTATTTCACTGTCCTAAAAGAGAACAAAATGAGATTTAATTCTGTACAAATATGTGTAATGCAAATCGATAACTTTCCTCATATTGCAAATTACCTCACTTTCGCATCCTGAATTTACAGAAGAAGTGGAATCTGCCCTTCGTTTTTTCTTGCTAGCAGCAGTTTTGAGTACGCTTCGTTTCGGAATTAATTTTGAACAATTACCAACGATAACCTCGATATCTCTATAAAAAAAGAACACAAATAAAGTGATGATCTTTTAGGAAAACAAAACTATATAAGATATACGTACCTCAATCTTGGACAGAAATTCAATTTTCGCTTGGTTCCTTTCTTGTTCGTGTAAGCAATGCAATTCTTTTCCAAATATCGAGTCCACAAATTCAACACAACAGTCTAGAATTAAAATTTATGTTGATTTTAATGAGAAAACAGATTAGTGCAACATGATGGATGTTACAACAAACAACATATTTTAAATACAAAATGACTGCAACCATCCGTATTATCCAAGTTTGCTGTTAACCCGGATAATCGAGATTCCACTGTATTTACTAAAAAACAATGTATCCTTCTTAAATTTAAAGATTTAATGCACCTTCAGCTCTTGAGATGCCCCGAGAGATATCAACGCCTTCACCTGATTTGCCAAAATCAAGTTATAAGCATCGTGAGTTGTCCATGTGTTACCAAAAACTGAAATAGAAAGAATGGTACGAACCATTGGTAAATATATGCCACAATATTTTATGTAGTTTAAATAAGAGCACAGATTAAAGCAGATGTTTGTTGACCAGCTGTTCAACACTTACAATTTTTCTTAGCTGCGCTTTTCTTTACATTAATCCTGAATCTTGTGGTTGAGTTCGACGCTCCTGGTGTAGCAAATTCACCATCAGTGTGTTCCTCTTCTATAAGGTCCTAATCATCACAAATCAGCAAATAAAAATATGCAAGCAATGATATGCATCCTGCAAAACGAGTTCATGGTCAATCAAGATCGTCAACATACCTGACTTTGAGTCTGACACATGGTGCAATAATAAAGTCCATCTTGCAGCTCGAAATCCTCTCCATCGCAAACTTCACACTGTGGCATTAAATATTGATTCGTAAAACAACTTACAAATACAAGGAAACTTCAACTTGACTTCGACACGTGCTTCACTACCGGCAGTCACTTTTTGATTTGCCCGCTGCGTTGATCTTAACCCTAACGAAGTTAATACCGTGTTTTTTCACATCTTTCTATTTGGGTTGGCATGCCGATTTTATCTTTGATACTTTCGTAACCCAAAAAATCTCCGTAATCCCGATTCTTGATTGCTTCAGACCACGAACAACACAGCACGAGGACAGCCAAATCCAAAGTGAGCATGTTTGCTTGGACAAGTTTGATCAAGTGCATGAAATGGGGACATCACTGGTCACACTGTAAATATCAAACGTCACACGGCGGGAAATTCGAACTAGGACGCATTTTTAGGAAATTTGCGAAAGTCTACTTTTAATTTCAGGTATGAAGTAATTTTAAAATCCTTATCACAAGATACTTTTAAAATTTCAATTATTCCAGATTACTATATTGTTAATACTTATTAAGGGCGAGACGTTCTACTCCAACCAATTGGAGTATAGCTCCAATATATTGTTAATACTTGAGTTTTTAAAATACTGCATTTATCATATTTGTTTTCGTGACAGTTTAACCTATTTTAACGAAATTCACTTTTGTTTTTGCAAGAATGGACATCAATAACCCATGCGACGAGCAAGCCACATTCATACAACTAAATGCGCGCTTAGAAGTACTTGAAAATAAGAAGCGTGAAATGTCTGAAATCCTAGATCGACAACAAGTGGAATACGTAAATGATTTTCTTTAAAAGACTTACTATAAAACAAGTTTAAGAAAGACAGTTGCAATTAAGAGCAACAACTACATAATAAAAGCCAATATCAATAGTTTAAAACCTGTTTCTACAATCAATTTGGACCAAATCGTTATCAATTATATCTACGTCATAATTTCGTGCATTTATTTATAAAAACAGAAAAAAGTTTGCAAACAATTAGAAGACATCTGCGAAAATGTCTGTGAAGACGTTTATAAATTTGTTAGATCAGATACAATCTACTTTGAGGCTCGAAAAAATAGGCAGCTGCTGATTAGCAAGGCCATGAGCCAAATGCAAATGGAACAAACACAAGTAGATTATGGCGAGTATATAAATTATATGCTTTCCGCAAAATGTCAAACGCTTAATTAATTTAATACTATCATGCTCTTGGCAGAACTTATTCAATGGAGAAATAAAGAGAAACTTATTGTGGAAGAGCAAAGCAAAATGAAAATTATTGAGCAAGAAATCGAGCAACTCCATCAGAGGAAGGAAGGTGGGTCTTACATTAATATTTTAATGCACATGGTTACCCTCGTGTTGACCCTTACAATTTGATTATTTAAATGAGTTTGTTATAGTATCTGAAACAATTTTTTTGGATATCATATTCCAATCATTACAGAACTGAAGAGTGAATTGAAAACTCGCAAAGAAACCAAAGAAAAGTTGGAGAAAGAAAAAGAAATTGTAGACGAGTACCCTATCAGAGACGTCGCTTTTCTAACGTACGTAACAAGTTGGATTATTGCTAACATAATAGATTTAATTGTTTACAAACTAAAAATAAAATGTTTCCAACCCGTTTTCAGACTAAAGAAAACTCTGCTCGCTGCACGGGAGTCTGAGCGAAAAAACGAACAAGTTTTCAAGAACCTAGGAGGGCATCGATAAGTTTCCGGAATGCGAAAGCCAACTTCGCAAATGAACACGTGGAAACATGTTATCACATTCGACCTTACTTTATTCATTTTTTTTCATGATTGTAATAAAAATGACTGCATAGCTCAAAGTTTGCAATCATATTTTTACGACAAAACATTACATTGAAGAGAAACGTAAATAATACATAGACACCAATGACTAAACCTCTACCAAGGTTAATTTAACTCAATGATTACAAAAAGGTGGCCTTCTAAAGCAAAACTGTAAGTAGTAATGTGACGCTGGGCAAAGCCCGCAAAATGCTAAGCTCGGATGTTTTTGAACAGAAACGGCGCTGCCAAATGCAGCGTGAAAAACATAACAAAAATAGTAAGATCATGTGTAAGAATGGAAGTATTAAAATAATCTGCAGTTGTTCGAATGTCAATGAAGTTTGGATAGCAACCATTGTAAAATTCCAACAATGACCAAAGAGAAGCCAATAGGTATACTCACTGACACCACCGTTTCCCAAGCTCTTGCGGGATGCAATTGGGGTAGGAGTGAAGAAAGAAATACATATGGCCCATATTAGTCATAATGCCAAAAAATCAACAGTGGTGAAGTCAAAGGAGCTTGGGAAAACGATTACAAAACTAATCACATTCCACATACGATCATCCTAGGAAAGGTCGGAAGTCAAGACCGGCAATTCTCAAATAAGTTTTGCTCTTAGTTTTCTTAAAAAACGTTATTTTTGTTAACATGTACTAGGTATGTCATTGTTATTTAAATGTTTTGATAAAAAAATGTTTAAATATCTTAGTTTTAACTTATAATATGGCACATCTCAGTAAATGTAAGCCACATATATAAAAGTTATTTTTTATTCATTGGCGATTTGTGCGGGGCCCTGAGACCAAAATGTTTGAGAAACGCTGGTTTATGGAAAATTGGCTCGATTTCTTTGAGACATTGCATGCATTCTAATGGATGGAAATGCAAGTCGGGCTAAACTATTAGGATAAAGATTGATCACGGGGTTAGTTCTAAAGTACATCGCATACATGCAGTTACAAAACAAACAAATAAAGAGAGCTAGCGATCTTTAGCAAAGAGCATTGGTTTTTTTAAAAATATTCCTGGCTTAGATACAGAAAACAAAGAGGTCGATTAATTATCATGATTATCGATTTTATATCGCCTTTTTAAGCCATAGAATATCAAAGCATACTTCTAAGTTGGTGATGATTAGATTATCAATATACGAGATTAAATTTGATTTTAAATTGCGTCCATGATTTCATCAAACGAAGCTCTGTAAAACCGATAAAGATGACAAAAAGGGGTCTGGAAGATACGCATAATGGGTGATCCCCTCATGGGGCAAGCTAATGGAGCTTCCCATCTTACCATAATAGGAAAGCCAAAGTGGCTAACAAGGGGTAAAACGCCTGCATCACATGGCTTGCAGAACAGGATGCCGCGCTAAAAAAGCAAACATCTCGTTTAACTAACATTGGGAATATTCGCAATACTATAAGAATTTAAAGACTTCAATAAATCGCTAACTCTCGTGTTGGGCTGTTCACAAATTTTACTGTGATAAATTCGTGTGGAAAGTGTAAAATGGCGCACGTTTTTCAGCAAATGTGCAATAGCCGACTAAATTAAACATACTTGAGCTCTGCAGTTTTTGTGTTGCAAAATTTGCGAACAAAGCCCAAAAAGTTAATCCTCAATTCCTTAAAACAATCACCAGATACAAATAAATAGCAAAAATAGTAAAAAATGTACTTTACTGCGTTTCTTTTCTTAAGTCGATTTCTTGCAATCCAGTCACCGGTAGAGACCCTGCTTCACGAATCGCGACTACATTAAGTGGCTTATCTTCGCTATCAGTTGGAATGGCTTCAATCTTGCGCACGACATCCATGCCCTCTAGTACTTTGCCAAAAACCACGTGACGATCGTTCAGCCATGTTGTCTCGACGAGGGTGATGAAAAACTGAGAGCCGTTGGTGTCTTTTCCTAATATTAAACGCAGACAACAAAATAAATGAAAAATGCAAATGGTGACTCCCTTGAAATTGTAGAACATGTTAAAAATGAATAAATCGAATTTACCTGCATTTGCCATGCTTAGCATTCCTGCTTCGGTATGTTTCAGCCTGAAATTCTCATCTGGAAATCGCTGACCATAAATGCTCAGACCTCCTGTACCATCACCTGCAGTTATATCTCCACCTATTGAAATAAACGATCACCAGTCTTTTTATGTAATGCAGAAATTATGAATCTTTGAATGCTTATGATATCAAAATATCCTTTCATTATCAGTCTAGCAGCATAGGTCTTTCATCAGGCAGAATCACTTCATTACATGAGTTTTTTACTGTAAAGAAGTGGTTCTTTCGCTCTTCAGGTGCTGGTGTTCTATGCAATAATGCTCTACTCATGCGTAATTCTACTGCATGTAAATATTTCAAAAGAACCTTATATGGATGTGCCGCAGAGGAATTTCCAATGTTTTGCAAATAATTGGCAAGTGTAGTAGCGCACATGTGGTAATGAACAGGATTTGCTTAATCTAGAATTTTAAATGTTTACATCAGCGTATAGTTTACCTTGAATCATAAAGTTTTTAATAACTCGATGGAATTTACTACCACTGTATTTATGTCCTTCAAACCCAACAGTAGCAAAAGTGACAAAATTCTTCACAGTTTTTGGAACGACATCTCCGAACAGCCCGATCACTATACGTCCACTATCTTGACCATCAACGGTGATATCGAAAAACACCTTATCTGTTATTTTGACTTTTTGAGCCTGAAAAAAAGTGCCAACGATTATTGTATAACCCTTTTGGCACCTAGCTGAAGCGCGTATATAGTGCATACGAATAATGAAAATTAAAAGCTTACCGTTACACAGGAACAAATTAAGAAAATCGAAAGCACCCACAACGCCGACATGATGTATTTCTTTATAAGTAGGTTCTCAATTAAATGAAACAAATTGGATTAAAGTAAGATATACGTTGGCGTTTCTCCCTGTCAACTGTGCTGTTGACCTAGAAATGCCATTGTTTAAAAACGGGGGTGAACGACACAGATATGAACTTTCCCAACATAAAGTAAGCCGACAGCCGAGACTAAGTAAGCCGCTAGCAGACGGATGCATTTATGTGCTCTTATAAAGTGCACGTGGTTTTTAGTTTTAAAATATGAAAGCGGTTTCAGTAAATTATTAATTAATACACTAACTACATTATATATTTTTTCTATATACATCAGGTTAACTATACTAAACGCCATTAAGTTGTGGGAGGTTAAAAAACCATACGAAAATCTAAAGCCATTAGAAAATTAGTTCATTGTGGAATTTGTACCAAGCGGATGTGGAATTCTCTTCCGGTTTAACCGGTTGGTAAATTAGGCCTTTATCGCAGCGTACGTGTGAGTATTCATCTACATTTTATTTGTTTATTAATAATTCCTTTATTGGCGCAAATACCGAAGTTCGAATGCAGCGTGTACAAATAAACAACGATTCAGTTAGCGCCAGAATGAAATTCCGTAAACGGATTAGTTGATAGCAAATTTATAAAAAGACTTGATTGGACGCTCGTTTTCTTCGCTTATTGGTTCTCGAGACCAAACCCAACAAAAAAGCTAGACTTGGTTGGACGGTGGAATGACAAGGGAAGGATTTCGTTTTAATTTGGTTACGAACCCCAGGAAATGATTGGGGCCTTCAAGAAATCATCAGAAATTATACTAAATTATCGCGTAGGCGATCAAAATCTACATATTTTGGCGCTAATTAATTTGCAGACAATAGCCATGCTGTCCGTTCTGAAGGCAGTTAGCCCTAACTAAGGAATTTGGAGCTATTATATAATTATTTAACACAAAAACGGTTTCTATTCTGCGCCAAAATTCAAATAAGGTGATCAACTTTTTACGTGTCTGAACTGGGACACATTCTATAATTACCAGATTAAAACATTATTACGCGATATTAATTTTATTAAAAATGATACACTAACTCGGACAAAAGGGCTAACCTAAACCTGAACTAACCATAGGTTAGAAAGTAAAGTTACACTTCGTACTTTTGTCCGAATGCCATTAATTGCAATACAAAAAATAATAATAAATAAATAAAGCTATGTGACCATGCAATTAATTAATGATTTTTACAAAAGAATCAAGTCAATAAATAATGGTACTGAAACCAAAAACAGCAATGCTTTCAGTTAATGAAAGTAATAAATCTTACATGGATAAAGTGTAAGCTTCAAGAGAAAGTAGACCTACCTGGTTAACAATTTCTGTGCCTTTTTTGGGATAATATCTCTAGTCCATATATCCATGATCGGATTCTCCCGTAATTGAGTATGATGCCATTTTTCAAAACATGGTATCTAAAAACGAAAAATAAGCACGATGAAATCGTGACAACCTTGTTCATCAGCATGCAAAATGTTAGTACCACACCTAGATTATCTAAAACTGTGGTAGCCATCGATTTTTAAAATATAGTTTCATTTTAATACAGTTTTCCCTACTCCGGTCATCTCTCTGCCTGTTCACCATCTGCGGATAATGTCCCAACAGTCTGAAGCAGGTTATCAGTCGCCCGGTGGTTCATCCCAGCCCGCAAATACCGATGCGCAGCAATATTTGCAATCGTTTTGGCAGAAAGTTACCGACGACATTAAAGTACTAGTGACGGTACGTTAGTCACGAATTTGTTATTCCTAAATGTCTTTACTTTTCATCAATTGGTTAATTAATTACTAATCTGCGTGTTAAATTTCTATTGGCAGAATGATTTCAAACAGCAAGAGTTGCCTCTTGCACGGATAAAGAAAATTATGAAATTGGATGAAGACGTGAAGGTAACAAAAAAACTTTAAACGTCGCATATTGCATGCTCTTCTCTAATTGCAAACAATCACCAGAGCCCTTTTCTCGTAGATGATAAGTGCAGAGGCCCCTGTGCTATTTGCAAAAGCTGCAGAAATGTTCGTCACGGAATTATCGCTCCGGGCCTGGATCCACACCGAGGATAACAAAAGGCGGACGTTACAAAGGAACGACATCGCAATGGCCATCACAAAATTCGATCAGTTTGATTTCTTGATTGATATCGTGCCTCGTGACGAGCTCAAGCCTCCTAAGCGCCAAGAAGAGGGTGTTAGAACGACTACCATGCTTCCAGACCAAGTTCAGTATTACTTCCAGCTGGCCCAGCAGCAACAGAATCCGCAGCAACAAGGGCCTACCCAGATTCAGATTTTACAGCCCGGAGGTCAAGTTCAAACTACTGTAAGTACCAGCCATTACCAATGCCAACGCTAATCAAACTATAATTTCAAAGCACTCATATATTCCAAAACCTCTTATAAGATTTTTCCCTGCCATCAAATTGACTTATGATGAGATTTTGTAAGAAAACGTTTTGAGATTAGCAGTTGCGACCAATCCATTGCTGATCTTTTAGTTTTTCAAGAACATTTTGTATACGAAAACTGCTCCAAAATTTCAATACAAACAGGGTGTTCTAAAGGTGTACTATTCGACCTGGGGCCGTTTCCAATCAAATGCCGGGATGGTTTCTCTAAATACTGGCCGCAACCGTGATCCACCCTGAAGGTTCTCAAGTGACCGGAGTTTTCGAACTTCTTAAAAGCTTATTAATCGGGAACAATTGCATTATAATTGTACTCGTGGGACCACGAGATTCGATGGGAATGGGGAAACATCTTAAGCGAGTCTCGTAGGTGTTTTATCTTAAGACACATTACCCACAAATTTGACTTGGTATCTGGGCCTTGTATTTCACAGGGAGCAGAGGCACAGCAAAATGTACAGGTTACTCAGGCTGCTACCACAGTTGCACCCCAACTTCAGGTTCAGGTAAACACCCACCCAATTTAATACCCTAGTAACTAATTACCCATTTAGGTTAACCACGAGAACAACTTACTTAGTGAGATTCATATTCTCTTCTTTATCACGTTTTTCAGTCTGCTGCACAAGCTAACCATCCTCAATTAATCCAAATCCAGCAGCCGTCACAGGTCCAGAATCAAGTTGCTCAGCAGCAACAACCTCAAGGCGGAATTCAGTTGATTCAGCAAATCGTGACAAACACTGGAGAAATCCAGCAGATTCCAGTAAGGCATTGTTTTGCGGTCTGCAATAAAACTGCCTTTAAATGCCTAAAGAACTTGCAGACTATGTAACAAAAAATAGTACTTACATTTTATTAATAATTTCTGTTTATACGTAGATCCAGCTGACACCTTCTCAACTGCAGCTTATCCGGATGCAAATGCAAGGTCAAGGCGCGAATCAACCAATCATCATTCAGGCATCTCCAATCCAAGCAACGGCATCTGCTCCTCAGCAAGTTCAGCAACAAGGGACTCAGGTACGGCACGGTTTTCAAGTTTCCGATGCCGACTCGAAAGAACGTGACGTCTAAACGATGTTATAATGCGTGTTTTCTAGGCGGTGTATCAGATCCAGCAAGTGGCACAAGGAGGTCAAGGACAAGGGCCCACGCCGGTATTTCTAACATCGGCACAGGGACAACAGACGATCCAAATCCAACAGATAGCAACGCAGGATCAAGGCAACGGCATCGAAGATCAATCGCAGTAATTTCATTGGCCAAAAAAATTCTAAACTGGCCATTATCGTATTTATGTTTCACAGAACGTTTCAATAATTTACTTTGTAAATTGCACCAAACCCTGCATCTCACCGTGGGAGAGATTCCCCCATCTGAGTTTGGGGCAATTTCTTCCAAATTTAATTATCTTCTCATTCTTTTGTGTTAACGGAAATCGCAAATGACGTATCTCAAGAAGATAAGACGAGACTTGGTTTAGTCCGACGGAAACTCGACTGAATCCATTCATACTTTCAGAATTTAGACGTTTTTTATGAACAACATTAAATATATGTATTTTTACAAGGTGTTGCATTCATTTTTTTCTTTGAGAGAATGCCTCGCACGTGGTTCGATTCGGTAATCGCATCCAGAAAAAATAAAACGACAAACAAAGTGTCTCACGGCACTAGTTTTCAGGTGTTCCGAAAGCCTATTCAAAAAGTCTATGGATAGATATCACAGAACCTGCGGAAAATGACATCGAGCATTACAAGTGATTTATACGAGTCATTGTAACAACGGGTTTTTGAATCCTCACCTGTGTAATGACACCAGCAGCAACAGTCGAACCTCCTGACCTCAACATAAAACGTCCCAATTCTCTAATGTCCTTGTATTCTTCCATGCAAATTTGTCGACTGGCCTGTAACTCCACGATAGCATTGTTCTGCTTTACGAGACATCTAATTGGCGAAAATACAAAAACACAATAATGTTGAGAACAATACTGTGACACATTACGGTGATGTCCTTTTTGCATATGATTAGACGATGAAATAGCCTTTCAAGCAAAAGTACAGATTTAATAAATGTGCAATTAAACAATGTCTAAATTGCTAATGAAATTCAATTCAATTCAGTGCCCTACAGACAGCAAATAAATGTCTTATGGTAGGGGGTCGTACCCAATTCGCACCTCGCATAAAGAGTGATTCGCATAACGAGCAATATGAATTGTAAAAAAATGACTCGCTTAACGAGCGACGTTTTGCATAACGAGCGACGTGGATAGGGGAATCCCCGAATTATTCGATGGAACTTTTCGTGCCATTGGTACATCAGTCTGTGTTTCGCATTACGAGTAAGACTCCGGAACGAATTATGCTCGTTATGCGAGGTTCCACTGTATTGTAATTGCCAGTTTTATCATATGTGACTTGCATTAACCGTATGTCATACCTTGGTTTCTTTTTCATTGCTTCTCCCGTACTTTTGTGCAGCTGACTGACGATTTTTTTGAGGACGACAGGCTCGCACAAGGACTGATAATGTAAAATGGCCTAAAAAAGAAATCGGCGATCCATTAACGATTGGTTTAATTTGTTAACGATTGATTTAATTTGAATTTAACATCACAATTTATAAACTTCAAAATACTTACTTGAAAACCTTTTGTGATGGGAATCATAGACTTCAAAATACTTACTTGAAAGCCTTTTGTGATGGGAAACTCAACGTTGAAAACAACTATCCTGGCTTGGAATCGATTGCTAACTCGAATGGGCCGCAGAAAGTCGCACACAATGGAGCCAATGGTCACGTTGGCAATGTCGATCCCGCTCAGAGAGATGACCACCTGGTCGCCGGCAAACGAGCTTGTCTGCGTCATATCGTCCACCATGATGCTCTTGACCACAGCTTGTTCTCCGATAGGCATCACAATGACTTTGTCACCTGCCTGGACAAAGCCAGTCTCCACTTTTCCAGCCACGCTGAACGAGCTACCCTGGCTTTTGAAGACGTCGCTAACGCATAGGCGAAAAGGTTTGGTCACTGGCCGATCGGGCGACCGGAATTCATCTACAATAACCACCAAAGCAAAAAAGTTGGTTTTCGTATTCAAGTTCTTATGGGCAACTGATAGACATTAAAAATACTGTTACTTCAGGGTCCTTACCTATTTGTTGCAAAAGTGTTGGACCTGAGTACCACTTTTTGAGAGCATTTTCGGTAGATGGGCTGGCCAAGTTTTCCCCAGTAAGTCCGCTGCAAGGAATGCATGTGACATCCTCTTCTTTGAAGCCAGCTTGCTTCACGAGAAAGTAAGTTAACGTCTTCACGATTTCCAAATAGCGATCCTCTGCCCAGTTCACCGTGTCCAATTTATTGATTACCACCGCAATTTGGGAAACTCCTGCAATCCCACATTTGAAGATCTTAAGATCATTTACACAATTTTACACTTTTCCCCCATGAAAAAAGCACACTGCCCATTGATACTCACCTAATGATCGAACCAAAAGGGCATGTTCTCTAGTTTGACCGCCAGCTTCAAATCCTGTTTCAAACTCTCCCCTGGTTGCGTCCACCACAAGCACGGCCACATCCGCCTGCGCCGCTCCTGTGATCATGTTTGGAATGAAGTCTTTGTGACCAGGAGCATCGAGAAGTGTGACGACCTTGCTCTCGGTTTCGAATTTGAAATAGCCTACATCCATTGTCACGCCCCGAGATCTAACGAAGGTTAAAAATCATATTTTCGTGAATCGAGTTAATGGGAATCGCAAACAAGTTGACACACACACGAGCGGCAACAAACCTTTCCTCTCCGGTTTCGTCTAACACCCAAGCATACATGAAGGAAGCCTTGCCAATTTTCTTGGATTCTTGTTCATATTTATGCATTGTCTTTTGGCTAACAGCTCCAACGAGACACAGCAGGTGTCCCATCAATGTGCTCTTGCCAGCATCCACATGCCCGATCACAACTAAATTCAGCAAGTTTTTGCAGCTGCCTCGCTGCTTTCGGTATTCAGCTTCGGGATCAAGTCTGGATGAAGGGTTGCCACGGCTGTAAAGTCATATCACAATTGGGTCATTTATCGATGCAGTTAAAATTATTTGTTAAGTGACATTAGATTCGAGAACACAATCACACAATTTTGGTATGACTCGGTAATATCTCGTACTACAAAGAAAAATATAGACTACAGATATGTCTAAAGAATTTACAGTTGAACCCGCGTAATTGCACAGCGACCTGGCAAGCCGAAGATGTGCAATTAACCGGTTTATGTAAATATCCAGTCACAATTCCATAGAAAAGTTGCACATGGCAAAATATGTGCAATTAAGCGGGTTCGACTGTATTTGATTAAGAAATAAAACTTTCTTAAAACAGTTTAAAAATTCATGATTTACCTCGGAGTAGATCTAATTGTCGGTGTCGTCGTCTGTCCAGTGCCCTCAAGAATAAGCCCATTGCTGCCTTTTTCGGATGCTCCGTTTCCTGGTGTTTTATCCTAAATCAGATTAAAATTAAATGTAACACGACTATGGTGCAGTTGGTTGACAAACAAATTGTCAAATTCAAAACATAAACTGTAAAAATTCCTACATTTCCATTTTGTAAAGCATTCTGAACTTCTGGCTTTTTTGGTGTCGATATTTCACTCTCCGGATGAAAGCCAGTGATGGCTGGCTTTGAAGAAGGAAAACTCATTTTTGTGATGGAGGCGGTGACATTTTTCAATTCGCTGGCAGTAACTCTAGAGTCCTTATTTACAGTGCTTGCGGTTGTTGCGTGCGGTTTAGGTCGTCTCGTCCCAGCTGCTGAAAATAAATAGAGGATGGTGCGACCACAGCAAACAGAACAAGCTTCTAAAATTAATACATGTACTCATGTAGAATTTGCCAACATTTGTGTAGGGGTGATGTGGAATTTTTTTTTTCTCTCAAAAATTCTTGAATCGTGTGCTTCAGGTTTTGCTTTTTTACCACATTTGACTAACGTTAGATCGAAAAGGTGAAAAGCCTAGACTTTACAAACCCAAGATTTCCTACCGAACGACTGAGACTTACACAAGATCTTAGTGCCGAAAGCTTTTGCCTGAGCTGTGCGGACAATTTCATCTGGTGACGGGGTTGAAAAATCGAAAGGGCGGATAACAGCACTGCCATCTGAAGAAATAATTAGCAGTGGACCAGAAGGCGCAGCGCAGCAATTTGTTGGTAACCGGATACGGGGAATTCGTCGACACAAGACGCGAACAAAAAGCGAAGGCGCAGTGTTGAGCATTCCATTCAATCTTTTGGTTTTTGTAGGCAATCTATCCAATGATACTGCGCCGAGTTTGGAATTGTCTGAGCCATTTTCTGATAAAGCATTTTTCGGCATTATTGCATTGTCAATTCGCAGGTTCTCGCTTATCGTCCCTGCTGCTTGAAATTTTAAAGCATCTCTCAAATCTACAACTGGACATGTCGATGAGTTTTGTTGCTTAGTAGAATTTGGGTCCAAGGGCGTTTGCGTTGAAATTGCTGTATCACCATCCGGTAAAACGCCAGAATTTCCAAGATTAAAAACTCTAAACAGGTGGGGCTCATTCTTTGAGCTCAAATGCTCTGATGCCAATTGATCCAGACTCATCGTTGGCTTGGCACTGGTAGGCATGCAGCTACTTGAATCTCTTGTTGCATTATTCGGATGCTGGATTGCCAAATTGGTCAGACTCATCTTAGGTTTATTTGAAACTTCATTCAAGTTTGAAAGTAAGCCACAATTACTTGTCAAATTTCCATCCTGAATTTGTTCAGATTTCTGTTGATGCAAACCATCAAACAGACCAGTTCTCTTAGCACTCACATGCTGAGCAGCCATTTGGTCCAAGCTTATTTTTACTTTGTTCAAATCTTCCCCGACTCCTGTAGGCGCAGGAGCATTAGAATACTTCACCGGACTACCGATCTGAACGGGACCAAATTTCTGTTGATTCAAAGTATCAAACAAGCCAATTCCTCGCAGAGAACTTGAATGTTGTGATGCCAGCTGATTCATTGTCACTTTTGGTTCCTTTGAAAAATGCTCGTCATTTTTAGTTGCAGTTGTCGCAATATTGGAATTTCTGGCAGAGATCAATTTATCCAGGTTGGTGGATAAGTCACGCGAAAGGTTTGGCAAGTTGATATTTCTTTTTGAAAATGACACATTGCTCTTATTTGCGTTTGGAAATGAAAACAAAGACTTGTTGACTTCATTTGTTGCTTGAGGCAATGCTTTTTGCGCTGATGAACCAGCAGCACTCGGCTCACTTACAGATGGAAATGAAGACCGGCTCGTTTCAAGTTTGGGAATCAGTGCATTTAAGTCAAACAATGGCTTTGATTTGGGCGGAGATTCTGTTTTGTGAAACTGCTCGGCGAGCGCTGAAAGTGACACCGGGGAACTATTTTGAGGTTTTAACTTTGTGTTAAAAGGCAGATCAGCCACCGGGGCATCTCTTTGTCGTTTGTTTTTGTCATCAGCTTTTTGATTAATGATTGTCATTAATCCCGAAGGTCTAAAATTTAAATCTCCTTTTTGGGGTGGTAAAATATCACAGTCTTGTGAGGTTCCCGTTATTACATCTTTGTTTAAAGAGGTACCAGAAAGTTCTACAAGACGATGGTCTTACCTTTTCATTGGCCAAAATTCAAGTATCCACATTAGATGGAGCAAAATAAGAAAAAACAACAACAAGGTAAAAGTGATGGCATGAAAGTGAGCGATGGCAGATGGTTGGCATGAAAAATGAGAAACAGGCCAGTTGTTAAAAACTGAGAATGCAATTACAACGTACTCAACTAATGCAAAACAAATGCTTACCTTCTTTCGGCATGTCGTGCGGCTGCCGTTGGTTTTTTGGGGCTTCTGTCACCCAAAAAAAAAAAGGAAAAATGTTTTAAGAGTCATCAGTAAATGAAATGCTGAACCAGAAATGACAAAAATTTACCTGAAAACTTGCCAGATTCAGATGCAGATGAGAGCACAAAATCCAGGGATTTTTCACAGTCAAACTTATTTCTTACAATTGCATCAATCAAAGCCTTCTCTGGGACAGAATCGCCTACCACGTTACGGATGGCATCGAGGCATGATCTCAAACGAGCTAAGAAAGAATCAGCACAAATTGTCAAGGTTTTAGTTAAGTGCAGGCAGTATAGTTATCTTATACATATCTACACAACGGACATCAGCGTTCGTCAGTTTTGCTCATATATAATAACCAATTTAGAATTCATGTGTTAATTCGTGACATCAATTTTTACCTTCATCGAAAGAATCAAGGGATGCAGCTTCATATGATTCATTGCCAATAGGTTGAATGGCTCTTTTGTAGTCTTCGTCATCAAAATCCTCCTCTGCAATATTATCGTCATCAGGCAAAAAAGCCGCCATTTCATGCCGTTGAGAATTCCGATCATACATGAACTGAGCTAAAAGTAAATATTTTTACGTCAGCATATTTTTCTGGAATAAGTTACAGTGTTGGAAAACTGGCATTTTCATTATTTCATATTTGATAATTACTAAAGATTATACAAGAGGGGGATTTCCACCCCCTCTTAAGGGTTTTTAACGTGCAACAATCTGCACGGGACCTCGGCTTAAACACCTCATCCGAAAGAGCCTCCAGTTAAGGAATTTCATCCATCCATAAAAATTCCCACCGACCTCGAACGGAGAGCCAACCCTGCTTAGAATTGAGAGGCAGGCACGTAACTCACTCGAGCGCCAACGTCGGGTTAAATTGTCTAATGTTTGTTTAGAAAGTTGATGGGATCGTAACATGTCTGGCAAGAACAGTTCGAGACAATATTATTACGTTCCACTAGGTATGTCACGTTGTTCCCGTGATATAACCACATAAGGGATTTTTACATTTCCTTTATGCAAAAACCACGTGTGTTTTTGCTACGGAGTGGGCCAACGGTTCGTCGTAAAAGGTTTCTTGGGCCACCCTTAATGTTGATTTAAACTTTCGACTCTTATTTAAACATATACAGAACTCCGCTTGAAAAACACTGACAACCAACCATATGATACCAACCATGATAGATTTATGTATTGACAACTAAACTACTAAAACTAATTGTAACACGCGAGTACATTAAAGATATTTTGCACCAAAAAATCAGTGCCATGGAGAAGATAATCCTTTAATTCGGATCACCATTCTCAAACCATTGTTTTTGCAGAATCTTCAATTAATACAGCCGGGGTAAATCCGCAATTATGGTGCAAAATGACCGAGATCAATGTGTACAGCCAGAGCAATTAACACCTAACACTGAGCAAATTCGACGTAGGACTTAAATTTGCAAATATTTCAATATAGAATAAAGAAAACGTTATTTCTTACCAGAGCTAGGAGAAATACAATGTTCATCTTCCATAGACCGTCCGTAAACGTCGTCATAGCCATCATATTCTGAAAATATATTTCCTATAAAGACAAAATGTAAACTGCGAGCATAACGATTGAGCGAAATCTTACCTTCATCGTAGTTCATACGACGCACGTCCCGATGTCTTGACATTTTTTATCAGAATGCTTGAAAATTGCACAAAGTTGACGACACCATTTTTACGCCATCTTGGATTCCTGAAAGGAAGGTCAGAACGCTACGGCGCTTCGTGCAAAGGCCGAATTTTTTCGTCCTCAGCAGACCTCGAAGACGAGAAAAATATTTTGCGCAAGAAATGGCTGCAGGACTTATTTGCAGAACTTTGCCCCGGCTTTCTCGGCAAAGCGTAATGCTGTCTGTAGTCAGGCATGCAGAAACTAAATCTTCTGATAGTAAGCAAATGTTTCAGTTTTATTCTTGTAGGTCAACCTTTCGGTATTGTGTAGATTGCCATGGGTCTTGTTCGCCAAGCAAAATGGCGACTACGTAGGCCTATCTCCAACTTTTCCCTCAACCGTTTTTCTTGAAGTTTATTTTTTCTAATAAAGCTTAATTACGAATACGTTTTCGTTCAAGTGATGGCTGATCCCTTGGACCATGCTACGGGCTTGGAAAAGCGCGAGATGTTGGCCAAAGCTGCCGGAAATGATGTATGAGGCGTGCCTATATCCCAATCTTACTTGCCATTTCCTTGTTAGTACACAATGTTTTCTATTTTGTTTTTCAATTTTTCAGGATCCTTATCACATAAATGTACTTAAACGAGGTCCAGGAACCAAGGACAAACCCACAAAAATTCCATCGGTTTTTGAAAGCAGAATTATAGGCTGCATCTGTATGTATATATGGGTTATGCAAATTCTGGTGTATTTCTTGCTATGAACACATGTTGAATTATCATTTCCTTAGGTGAAGAAGACGCCACTATTATTAATTATATGTGGCTGCACAAAGGGGAGCCTAAGCGCTGTGAATGTGGCTATTGGTTTGATATTCAAACAGTCAAACCGCTTTGAATGCGTCGTTTAGGATGCATCAAATTTCCATAGATGTTGCCGACTGAAACGCTGATGACAATTTGTAATAAGATTGCTCCAAACTATAAAAACTTGGTTAAGAGCACCAGGCAATACGTAGATTGTATAAAATACCGTGTTGAATAAATAGTCAATTAAAGAAGTATGATTAGTTGAATGCTATTAATTATTCCATTTTTATATGCTGACAACGAATGCATGATCCAGGTTTGGAGCTTGCGATGAGCAAGTTCTGACCATCTCATGCCGACTTGAATAATTTTTGATTGAATTTTATAGTGGATGCAAAAGCCCTACTCTGGTATTTAAATCTGCCTTAAATAAGGTGGTGGGAATAAATTAGACAAAAGATTTAATGTAAAACGTCACAATAGTGTGCTACAAAAATCCATAGTTCATTTGTGCAACTTGCTCAACTGATTTTAATAGATAACTAATTAATTGTTTAACATGAGGAGTGGGAGTTGTTGTTGGTTGGGGTTTAAGGGCCCAAGGGCGACTAAGACTAAAAAGGGCCCAACCGGTTCCAAGTTGATCCTGTAGAGGGTCTATTTAACACACATAGCATCAGGAGCGGAAGTTGTTGTTGGTTGGATTTTAAGGGCCCAAACGCGACTAAGGCTAAGAAGGGCCCAACCGGTTCCAAGTTGATCCTGTAGAGGATCTACAGGGCCAACAGGGTTAGATGAAGGTGGCAGAAAGGACGAGAGACTGACTGGAGTAGTGGGAGTGAGGAATAGAAATTTTGTGGAAAAAGGAACTATGGTGGTCTATTTTTAGAGGAACTATCCTGGTATCTGTCTGGAAACAACTGGAAAACTACAATCTCAAAATTGCCACGCAGATAGTGAACGTAACCACTATGGTATCTAGCTCTGTTTAAAATAATATCTGCATGATAAAAATTTCAGGGGAGATCCTGATATATTTCGAGGACGGCAACAGCAGGCGTCGTCAGCATTTGGATCCGTGGCAATCCTTTGATGATATTAACTATAATTTAAAATTGGTAGCAATTAATGTTAAAGCTTAAAACTTTCTGGAGCAGGCCTGGTATTTATTTCTGATTATTTACAAACCACAGTGCCTTGTAAACGCTCAAGTACAATAAATGAGAGGTCATGGTCAACATTTAAGGTTAGCACCAAAATGTGGCAAACATTCACTGACAGTGTATCAAGTAGTTATTTAACCTTTGGGAAGACGAGAATAGATGTTGGGATTCGCTACACGATGTGCTGTTCACAGACAAGTCGAGCTTTTGTCACGCTAACTAATCCGAGAAAAAACATGGCTGCCAAACCAAAAACATTGTCACAGAAACATGCCAAACATTCTAGCCAAGAAAAAATAATTAATTGTATATATGGCCCAGGACAACAGCACGAATCCAATTAAAGTACAGTGTATACATGGTGCAAAAAGTGAAAAACCATTGGCATAAGCCTATGTTTTACTTTTCCGTGATACCAAAACCAATGATGTAAAATAGTTGGTTACTTAGCAGGCATGATATAAGAACATCAAGCCCGCTAAGTAACATCCGTGAGGCTAACGAACACTCATTGAAAATCCAAAGCGCATTGCTCTTTTATCAATTAAATTGAAAGACACGCAGGCACCCTGAAATTATATTGGTTAATCATAAACTGGTATATCCTTACAGTTCAGATAAATAAAGGAATGAGGGAAGGTTAAACGATGGGGCCCACACACAGGTCCACACAATAATATTAACAGCCATTAAAACTCGGTAAATGCGATTAAAAAGGTAAATAAATCCTCTTCGCAGCCCAAGTTGAAACCAGGCGCTTTTGCACTCTTGCATGTACCGGCAGCATTATTTACAGGTAAATGCGGTACTCGAAACGAGGAACACTAATGCACAACCAACATAAAAAAAGAAAAATCGAAAACCAAACGAATACAACGCGCAGCAAAAACGGTATACTGGCTAGATGTTTTTCTAATTTAAATATACAAGATAATACTGCTCGTCAGGGAATTCTGGAAAAAACTTGTGTAGGGTTCATGCTGAATGAAGTTCATCAAAAAACAGATCACCAAAACTTGTGAACGGGGCAAAACGGGACATACAAACGTTTCATATAGCAAAAATATATTTTGCCCAAATCTGCGAAAGAGGTTTCAAGAATGAACTTATGCATGCCAAAAATATACTTGAATCAACCTTTTTGAGAATTTGGCATATACGTGAACATGTTGTGAATTTCGATGAGAAATACATGTGATAAGCTATCTTAAATTTTGAATACAAGTGCATTTAAAAGTGGGATAAAGTCTTGCGATATATATTTTTAATCTCGAGAGCTTTAATTTTAAACATGGAATGCAAAGTTCACATCAGTGAATTGCATTACACGAGTAGGTAAAACGAAGTATTTTTTCAGGAGTTTCTAGTAATTGTTGTAGGGCTCAAGTTTTTAGTCAAAACCTCTTTCCGATAACTTCTTTGTTTGGGTTATTCGGCACCGTGTTAGAGGTGTATCGATGCATAACAACTCTCAATATTGCGCAAGATGGATTTCCTAGCCATGATAATAACTTTGGGAAATCTCAAACGAAAACTAAACTAGAAAAATATTTCTTCCCTCTGTTATTATCGCAAATACACTCATTGCAGCAAATAATGAAAAGATTTACGACCACTTTGGCATGAATTTTTGCAAGTAATCCTTGCTATCACCATGGGTAAACCACAATAAATGTTAATTAGTATATTCAAAAATCAACGGAACATCAAGCAGCTAAAGAAATGTTAACAAAAATTGTATAAAAATGCTTCTAGATTTTTCACATGAAATGAGCAATCAACTCCATCGCCATGTTGGAATACTGCACTTCTATTTGAAACCCTCACAGGATTAACCAAGTTCAGGAGATTAAAACGGAACGGCAGAGGGCAACTACCGAAATTCAACAAGTGTGGCAGATATGCTCCACTCTCTAAATTGGGACACGTTGAGGTCGTTACGCGAAACGTTATCTATTGGGTTATTCAAACAATTTAATCTTTCTTGTAATTTACATCTCGTTTTCCATATATTAACGCCTAACAACCACTATAGGAGTAGACAATAACTCAAATCGTAGAAATGCTATCTAACAATGATGTCTAAGTCGCTACTAACGTAGGCGCATTCTCCTGAAATTGGGTACGACCCCTCTACCATATGGCATTTATTTGCCGAGTGTAGGGTACTGAGCTGGATTGAACTAAAAAAATTGGGACTCACCAGGGACCTGACGCTAAAATAGTCGAATCTTCCTTGTAATTCGCATCTCGATCTTAAAATATTCATGCTCAATTTCAAAGGATTATAATCCACATCTGAACGTCCGTCCAACTAACTTAATCTGATTGCAAGGTTTAGAGTTGCTGCATTACATGTCTCCACTCAGCTATCTCTATAACATACCCGGCAATATTTTATTAGCTGCAAGACATTCCGTTGGTTAAAAAATGTACTCGTGGTTTCTGCATCAAGGGTCAAAAAGGTGATAAAAACCGAGTAACTGATAAATATATTTTCATCAGAATAAAAAGTTGAGATCATCCTTTCATTTACAAACTTCCTTACCACTGCTGTGCAAAACACCATCCCGCCAGATATAAGCGTAAATTAGAAAACCTGACGGTCAACATCACATAATGGCATTAGTGTAAAATACAGCAGTAATACGGAAGAGAAGTGTCCGAGTGGCGCCCAAAAAAAGGTTAAAAAGGCCCCACACAATATATTTGAAACTATTTTAAAATGTACACGTTGAAACTAGTCTAAAAATTAGCTGCCCAAATTTCATTGAGGTTGTTACGCTGGATTACTGTATCAGTTTGCATTGTCTTTCTGTTTCACAGATCCTCTGGAGGAAGTAGACACGTGGAAAGACATTAATTACCTGTAGTTGCAGTTCAGAGCATGAATCACTGATCTTTTCTGGCCTTCTTTTTCTTCTTTTGAACCTTAGGCTCTTGCCAAACATCTATTTCCAAATAAAAATAAATGATTAGTTATAAAGATAATTAATTCGAAATGTCTTCTAAATGAATACATTCCCTTCGTTTAACCATACCTTTAAGTTCGTCAAACGCGACACCACCAGCATTCCCAGATACTTCAACTTCAGTTTTCGGTGCATCTTGAAAAGTTACCAAAAAAGCGTTACAAAAAACACGTCGACATTTCATTTGCTATCATTGGCAGTGAATTACCCTCAATCTGTATTTCGGCAACAGCAGCTTTGACTTCTTTTGGTGTGACCACTTGTTTGTCAACCCCGGTGGTTGCCACAGGCACAGCTGGTGCAGATTGGTCAGCAGTCTCCGATTTAGCCTTATTCTTCTTTGCCTTTTTAGTCTTGGGAGATGCCTCCGCTGGGGTTTCTTGGGACTTGATTTGTTCCGAGACGATTGCCTTTGCAATGAGCTTAACGCTCAAGTCTTCTTTAGTTTGAGCAGATTGCAGCGAGACATTATTGGTTTCTTTCAATTCTTCAACAATTTTAATTTCGGCATCATTCTTGAAATTGTCTTCTTTTTCAAGTTTTTCCTTCACAATATTTATCTATTAAATTTGAGGAAAATTAAAATTTATTCTTAACACCATCCCAAACAGCACGCAAAAAGGATAAATGTGACCCTTTTGTAATATGGAATTTCTTGCAATCATAAATGGCGTTTGATATAAAAGATCCCTGCGTTGAAACACTATCCCTCTCCCAAAACTTGCCTAATGATATGCGCAATACCTCATTTTTAGCATTTTCCATCTTGACCTTTTCTTCCAAAGGTGTTACTACTTTATTTTCTTTGTTGCCAGCAGTAGTTTTCTTCTTTCTCTTGGATGGAGAACTCTCTTTGCTATCCTGGACTCCTAACGACACATTACAAATAGAAAGTTAGAAACTTGCCTTGGCCAAAACGCAAGAAACGAACCATGGAATAATTACTTGATAGAGCCAGGTGCTTTTTTTCAGGAGTGCCTACATTGCTGCCATCAAATTTCAGGTCATCGTCTTCACCATTCCCATTCAATTCATCTCGCTTGCGGTTCTTCTTCTCCTTTCGGGTCAAATGTTGGACCCATTCTCCTGATTTGACAAAGAAATTCTTCAAATGAAACCCATCACAAGAAAAAAACATATTTGATATATCTAAAAAAAAAGCTCATTACCACTCTCTTCTTTTTTTGGCGCTTGCTTTTCCTTATCGTCACTCACTTTTTCCTCCTTCTTTTTCAGGGCATTCTTCTCATTCTTCTCGTTCTTTTTATTCTGAATTAAGAAATTTCAATCAATCAACAAGTGGTGCGCAACATTTTGGTATTTTAAAATTGCATGATATAAACTACATGCCTTAATCGGTTGCTTGTTGGTAGATGATTTTTCAGCTGATGTTGAACTGTTCTTTTGCTGCCTTGCTTTTGTAGAAACAGCCTGCTTTTCGGAAGATTGCTTAGAAGCTTTTTCGGTAGTACTGCCCTTTGCGGAAACATCTGGTACAGACAGCACTTGACTAGAATTTGCCCCCTTCTAGATAACAACAAAAATCTCCATCAAAACAACTTCTTTAGCATGTTATAAATGATCTAATGCCTGAAGGCTGAAAACACTGAGGGCATTAGGGCCTAGCCCACTTGGGCATACGACTGTGCTAATGTCCTCAGCGCTTTTACCATTCCAGCTGATGCCCTAGATTCCTTGGGATAGTTAGGAATAGAACCACAATTTTCAACAATCCTATTGTTTGGTAACTGCTAAAGATAATGAACATTTGCCCTATGGTCGAGAGGCCATCAATATTGGGGTCAAGCAAACATGCACATACAAGCAAAATATGTACAGTACTTTGTACATGCAATAAGTATGCAATTTATAAATTGACTAGTGGCTTAAATGGAAAAAAGGCTACTATTAAAGCTAAAGAATGAAACTAAAGTTTTAAATAGAATGAACCAGATCCAACCATACAGGGTGTGCCATAAGTTCAAATTATTACCATATTGATGACGTTGTTACATTTATTGTTTTAAGATACGTAGTACCATGGCTTTCATCGTTTTTAAATTAAAATATGAAAATTAATTTAAATATTCCTCGTGTCGAATCTGGATTAGATCTCCAGAAAAACGTGCCGCAAACTCGGATTTGTACACGTACCGCGAGCAAAGGTTACATTTCTCAGTATGAGGTTGGCAATAATAATAATAATGTCTAGAAACTTTCATCTAATATAACACATTCGGTTAATATCGTCTTCAACAGAACATGTTGATCTTAATTCGATATTAACTTACTTTTACAGGTTTCCTTTTCTTGCTCCCAGATGTTTTCTTTTCTTCTTCGAAATCGAAGCTAGGAGGCTGTGCAGGGGATTTAAAACCAAAAGCAAAGACCAGCAGAGCAAAAACAAGCACCAACACTACTGGAATTGCATACTGAGGATAAATTACTTCGCTTAATTCCATCTTAACAAATGAATTTTATAAACCTTCAGCAACGCAACAAAATCGAGCAAAAGTCGGAAAAGAGCAACGTCGACCAAAAATTCCACCGTTTATCAAAAAAGGCAAGTGCGCCGTTGCAACGACATTGATCAAAATAAAGCGAGGGGACATCCATAATTGACGTGTTTAAATTATATTAAATCAATGTGCCACATAGCAAATTTAGAAAAACAAATAACAGCAAATTATAAGAATACTTTACTTATATTTAGCTATTTTTGGTTTTTCGGTAATGGTTACAGTCGTGCTTATAAGTCTTATGAATATTATTTCTTGCTTTGGGGCCATCCACAAATGGCGTTAGTGGAAAATTCACCCTTTACCCTGTTTTGAACGACCCATTGAACTCAACTGAAAAGTTTAAAAATAACTTATAGTGCGGGGAGGCCATCTGAACCTTGACCTCGTTTCTCCTTATAGTAACTGTATGGAATTAATTACATATTTATAGGGCGCATTGGGGGACCTGGGACGGTACAAAAATAAATATTAGGCCCATCGATCTCCTGCAGGCAATTTCCGCTAAAAAATACAGAAATAATTCACCCTAATTTTTATGTATTTTCCCCGCTAACCTAACTATTAGTTATCGTTTGCTCATAAATTGATTTTCAGGAAGTTTGGGACATTCAAAAGGGGTTAAGGGGCGGATATGAGGATAGATGGAGGGAGGGTTTAAATTCCGCTAAGAACACCAGACGTCCATTGTGGATGGCCCTAAACCCTTTTCACCTCCTTTCCAGACGTTCTTTTATGGATGCTCCCCTCTTTATAGCAACTTGTATTAAATTATAAATATGCAAAAACAAACTAATACCATAATATCCACGCCTGAATATTTTTCAAATCTGCATGAAGTGCAAATGAAGCATTTACTTACATTTAGAATATATTCCTAATAAACTCTAGTGTTCGAGAAAGAGCCAATGAACACTCGCGTGTCATTCTGTGTGAAGGAATCGGTAGCTGCGAAGGAAACGATGACGTCAATGAGCAGATCGAAACCGGAAGTGGCGCAACGAATGACTCGTCATTCTGTTTTTTCGTCTCCAACTGTTGTGGAATAGCAAAAAAGGTTTGGAATTTTGATTTCAATGTTATCCTTCTCATTCCAGTTTGTTTTTATCATTTTCAAGTAGTTTATAACTCTATAACACTTACAAATATTTTGTTGACTTTTGGTCGAAATCCGATCGCATTCCATACATTTCTTAGTAGATTTGGATATTGCCTCACCACGCATGGCATTGTTTTGATTAGTTGAAAATGCACGTATTTCTTACGTCTAATTCCAAATATTCACGAATTATAAATTCATATATATACAAACGTCACCTAATATCATTGTTATACCTCTCAGTCAGTATAAATATGTTTTAGATATCAGCATTGAGGCCAAAAACGTGCTTACTTTAGACATTTGTGTAATCATGTTTTTCTCTCTTTCCACTTAGAAATGGGTTCAGTTTAAAATATAGTGCTGACCTTCTTGAGCAATGGCGTCCAAAGCGGACGAAGAAAATTGCGATGAACTAAAAGCGGCTTTCAAAAAGCTGCGAGTGGATCACGAGACGTAAGTATTCGACTTTAAAAATGTAGTCTTAAATCAGATGAACCTTTAGTTAAGAATAGCATCCCATGCGCTGCTTCAAAATTAATCATTGGCTTTTGAAAAGCACCCAGAAAGTGTAAACAATACGTTACACGGTCACAGCATTTGTGAATCTGGGTCTCGGTAAATGTTTACCGATTCACTCTTAATAATTTCTATTCTTGCTTATAGGCACTTAAAAATTCAGCGTGCGAAGTTGCAACTGAATTGTTTCGGGCCGTTGAATGAAGTCTGCCTTGCCACCAACTCCACGGACACTCTTTTCACCAAAGATGGTTCTACTAGAGACAGCGAGTCTTTGGCAGCATCGACATCTAAATTGGAAAATCCCCGCCTTCCCAAAAAATCCGATCCTGGGATTTGCAAGGCAAAGTGCACATCTCCCAGACGTAAGACAATTGTACAGGCCGCCCGACTGAAATTCTCGAGTCGAGATGCGAGGAGTTCGAAAAGTGCGACGAGAAGTTCCAAATTGAAAACTGTTAACGGTGAAGATACGACGGAAGTGACCGCCGGGAGATCAGAAATAAAATCTAAGGTTTTCGGTTCATCTTCGGCAGAGAAGGTGTGTGACTTTGGAATGCTAAACGGCGAACCTTCGGCGAGTTGTGCAGCTTCGCAGCAAGAGAGTGGCAGGCATGCTTTCGATTGTCCATCAAATACGTGCCACACAGAGTACAGAGGCCCGATCGAGGACTGTTCGGAAAGATGCAAACGCTTGCAACTGGCGAAAGCGCGGAAACTCTCGAAATCTGATCAATGCTCTGAAGCCGCTTCTCCGTCTGCATCGGCATCATCAAGGCCATTAGAAATCTCTTGTTCTCAGCAGGCCAGATTAGATGACATAACAATGGATGAGTTGGCAGGCTATTTCGAAAACTATGTCCATATTCCAAGGAAGATGTCTAGTATGGCAGAAATGATGTACACCTAGGATCTTAATGCAGAATGGTTTTAAAAAGTAGTTTCTTTCATTTATAACTTACTGTTTGATTGAAAGCCTCCAGCATCTTTTGATATCTTATTAACTTCAGAATTCTCATGTTGAAATTTCTGCCTTGATATACTTTGCTTGTATCTAATTGTTTTCTGACAAAATGGTAAGCTTTCCTCGATGCGTATCTAACATCAAAAACTGCCAACTCAGTAATTTGTGTTAAATGATTTAGGCCAAACATGTACAGATTGTCAAATAAATGCTTATTGACCTGTCTCGATTTCTATGCTTTATAACAATTGGTATCAAGCTCATAATCTTTCTTTGGGAACCCTTAATTTTATCTCAAGAACACCTAATTTGGGGAAAACTGGCGTAAGACATAATAAATTTACTGTGGAGAACTAAAAACCACTACGGAATGAGCCGACAAAGCCTAATTCGTCAATGATGCACTACAAGTTTATTAAAAATAATGCAAACCGGGTATATTTTCAAATCCAACAAAGCGGTTTAATAAGGTGTACATGTTCGGCATGTGACCTTCTGCATCGTGTTTTAACATTTTTGCTATAATTTTGGAATGTGGCGAATACTAGACAATTTAATTGCTTGCTAGTTTAAAAAAGATTTACGGAATTATGGAATTTATCATAACCGTTAACTGCAATGTTGTTTTTTAAATTGACAGTTCCAACATTCGAACGTCAGCATAATCTAGGCTTTATTCTATCCGTTAACAAGAGAAGAAATGCATAAAACGAACCGATCACCGCAGGAGGCAAGGCTGCCCTGCAGCCATTTATATAGCAGATAGAATACATCGAATTTGGGCACAATGCGTATGACCCCAATAACATGTGCAACTGGACAATATTTCACGAATTAAAACCGCTACTTTCGAAATTCATGCTTTGAAAACGACTTTCGAGCACTTTCACAAATATCCTAAGCTAGTTGTTTAGATTGACACAACCGCCGATCTAAACAAACATTTCCTTATAATAAATAAATGTCTGCAATATACAGTATATTATCGTACATGGGAGTTCCAAATGTCCATTACCTTATCTATAGAAGTTGCGCTCGACTGTGCATTTTGGAAATATAGATGTATAGGTGATTAATCTAGGGACGATTACCCTGCCTAATCTGTCTACAATTTCATCATTGACAGGAACTTATTTACACAATTCTGCTAAGCTTATAAGCTTGATCAGTCGAAGCTTGAATGGGTTTGTTGTAGGAAATACGAGTCCATCTCCATCGATTTTAGTTTTTCTACCCTCTCATTTCCAACCAATATGTTAATTTCATCATAAAAATTGATTGGGAAGAAGAGGCCAGAGAGAATAAACAAACAATAGAGATGGAAATGGCCTTCCCCCAACTCTCGATGGTGCCGTTTACCAGAGGCAATAACGGCGGACCTGATAACTTAATAAAGTAACACGCACCTCTTTAGCACTTTCATTTTCGGTCGTTGTTCTGCTGTATAGTCTGCTGTTGTTGAACGACGCTGAAAACTGGACCAACGCGCTGAAAGAACCTTCTCAAGACTGCGCGCAGTTCGGCCTTCAGATCGATGCAAATCATGTCGCAGAAAAACGGGTAGTAAGCCGAGACGTGGGCCCGAAACTAGTTTAAAAGAAAATACAAAGTTAATTCCAATTTAACATTTTGCAGTGTTTGCATTACTGAAGTTCATGAAAGTTGGTTGCAACAAAAAGTACTACAGGAATTTTTTAAAACCAATTTTTCCAAAAAAACAACCACCAAGTACTTCGTTAAAGCACAGGCAAGATTGTAGACATGCCATTTCTAAGAAATTTTGGAAAAGGGAACATGGTGAAACAATGATGTCTAAGTCCCTACTGACGTAGGAGCATTCTCCTGAAATTGGGTACGACCCATTGTTGTGTTGGAAACACCATTCACAGAAAACCAAAATTGACAAAACTAGATCGGCACAACCACTTGCTGAAGAAACATAATAGGAAAAGTCAAGACAAAATAACTTACCCTAAAATCTGGCATCTTCTGTAATTTTGTTAGAAGCAAAAGTAAAAGACTAGTCCAAGCTTCGCGGTGTGATTCGGACTTTAACGATAAATAATATTCCAAGGCTTCCCGGCATACGCTATGTGAATACAAGACAATTGCGAGCATTAATAAACGAAAACCGCTTGCGGATTATCAACCATTATAAATTCCAGTGCTCACCCAATTAGTTTGTCCTGCACCTGATCCCAGGCTTCCTGCCGCGACTCGTCGGCATACATGCGGAAGAGAATACGCAACGAACATGCCAGGCTTTGGGTTTCCTGCTTTAGGAGGTTGGGTTTGACCCCGCCACGAAAACCAGCCTTCCAGAGAATGTTCCTTTGTTCGTTGTTTGAATTGAATGCCTTTGCAAAGCGGTGAGACTCCAACAGGCAATCGACAAGCAGAAACAGTTGGGAAGGGTGCAGATATGGATACATGCCCTGTTCCTCTCTCTGCTGACTATCTTCAATAATGTATAAATCCCTATGGAACATATCAGCCTGAAATATACGTGACATGAAAATTAATCCTCCTTTGATTGGAATTATTTGTATTGAAAATCTGATTGACAGCACTGACAAAAAAAAAACCAGCTTAACCAATGTGCTGCTTTTTGAATTTCAGAAATATCTGCTAAATTTAAAGTGGCCCACTTAGTTTTTATTTAGAACCTCCATTTTTTCTTGGTTATTTTTATCTTTTTTTTTTTAATTTGAAAGGAAAAATAGCTTGCTTAAGGTTAATTTATACACATCAGTTCCGTGTCAGGTCTGTCTACATAAAGTGTGAAAACGTATGATAAAATTTCTTCCGCATTAGTAAAGAATAACATAGTTCCCTTTCCCTCATTTACACAGGTCCGGTGCAGCACCGTTGGTTTTACCACCAGCATTGATACTGAACAGTGACGGACGGAACTGACTTATTACTGCCCCAACATGCACAATCCTTGCAAACTAAAACAACATAATACGCAACCTGGACAGCAGCAAGGTTCTCTGCATCTTCCTTCCGACTTGTTGCCGGGAAAAATATAATGTTATCAATGGTCTGAATCAACTCCAGCTGTACCACGCACTTAATGAGCAATCCGGAAAAAACTTGAGCTTCGGTTAAAGCTTCTAAGAGAAAAAACGAAGAGCCTTCCGTAAGAGTCACACTTCCATCGACTCCTCTCTCAAACAAATCATTCTACAATCCCGCTTACTTGTGTGAGTCTGCTTTTTCATCTTGTACTGTTCGTTGACTATATTTGTAGATTCTGGGCTGTGAGGGTTACTCGTGGGTTGCTACAAAAAAAGTAATACGTAAATTACTATTTAATGACAAGACAAAATTATATTTCTCGCATATGCACTTACCTTTGAGTCCAACTGTTGATTCATTTCATGGTTGTTTTCATTCAATTCGTTAATTTTTTTATCGGGCGTCCATAACAATAACCTGCAAAGTACGCAAATTATGTTTTCTGACTATATTCAGACTGTGACCCAACAACAAACTTGGCAAATGCTCACGTTTGAGGAATGGTGCTTTTGAAAATGTCCATAATGATGAGACACGTCTTCTCCCAAACATCCTCAGAAAACTTCATTCCATTTGAAATCACCAAGTTTTCCAGGCAATTGGTGCCGGACCGAGCCAACTGCTCGTTTTCTAAAAGCAACGCAAAGATTTGTTAAAACCGTTTCAAGTCATCCATCACCACATGTGAGGGGTTCCCATGGCGATGCCTCTCACCTTGCCGCACACACCATTGCAGTTGCAAATAGAGATCATCCAAAAGTATTGCACCAAGTACATCGTAATACTGCGTGAAGACGTCCACAATGGCATACAATGCATGATTGCAAGTTGTGGTCATCCATTCAGCTTTCTATGTGAAGAAACCAAATTTTCAACATGGTATTTTCGATTTTGAACAGACTGTGAATGCAGCTCGGTCACCTCGGTGAGTTAAAATGCAAAGTCATTCCACATGCCAAACAAAAAAAAAACGTTGCCCGCTGCTTTCAAGCAGTTGCCAGATTTTGTAAGTAATTAAGCAGTGACACATACAAAACCACACACATTAGTTACAATTAATTTGCCCAAAGGATGCACTCTAGGGATCTTCGGCCACTTGAAAGTTTCATACATGCGCAAATGCTGTCAAGCCAGCCATTATTTTGAAAATTCTGTTTATCTCCAATGAAGTCTGTGATTACCACAAATACCTTAAAGTGGTTTATTTACTGTCAAGCCTAGAATTATACTACAGTAGAACCCTGTTAAGAAGCCGTTCAATGGCGGAATCAGGAAACCTTACTAAAAGCAATACGTTTATAACTGAAGCATCGAACATAGAAAAATAAGAAAAGATCTAGTGATGCATCTATTGATTTTAATAAACGGTTTTAAGGAACTTTTGGAACATTGTCAAAAAAGTGATTTTTAACAGTAAGATTTGTTCTGCCCTGTGCTGACAAAAGCATTTGTAAAACAATGTTATTTTTAAAAATAAACAAGCTAATCATAAAATATTACATTAACATCTTGCTTGTGGTGCCAATTAATTCTACGTAATATAAAATAGATCTTAAAATGTAGGACCTCAAAATGTATTTTTATAGTGGTAAACTTGGAGGGACCTCGTATCCGTATACTACTGTATTAATATTCAAACACCATTATCTGAGTAAAAGTAAAATAGAATCAGAACAAGGCTTTCTAGAATGCTAACTCTTCAAAAGTATTTCCTTGCTTGGTTAAAGGATCATGCATAAAGAAATTAGTTATTATTTTGCATGTTAAAAAGTTTTAAAATAACTATTATTTACATACAAAACCGACATTATTAGTAACACGAAGTTAGTTAGGAGAGAGACATCAACAATCATGCTGAAGATGCGTCCAAAAGCAAAAGTTTGGATGATAAACAGAATTTTTTAAAAAATTTAATTAAAATACGTAAAAAAGCTCTCAAGTTCACATTCAACAACGTTGCAACAATTGGGCAATTTTCTTATTTAAGTTGAAACCAGAACAGGCAAAATGATCGAACCAAAAGACCATACTAAAAGCAAATAAACTGACCTCGGCCATCTTTTCGTGGCTGTGACTTTCCCACTGTGCCGTTGGTAAATTTAAATAAAAAATAAAAATAATCTCGTGAGAAAAAACTGCCGATATCAAATTTGAGTGATCGAAATGAGTGCGGAAGTGAAACTATGGCCGATGCAAATAATTCACGACACGATTTTGAAATGGTGATGAGGAACGAACACAAATTTGCCGCATTTAATGGAACTGCGAGATTACTAGTTGCTTACCTCGGTTTGTTGTTCGGGCAGCTTCATGTTATCGAATATGCGAAATACTATTTGAAACAGGTCCTTCCACCAGTGAGGCTTGTAACTAGCTCCGTACGTTTTGACAATTTCAAAGAGGACGGTCAGGCCCCTGGTCCTCACGTCTAGTTTGCATCGGTTTATGATGCAGGACAGCTCGAACAAGATTGGAAACCAGCCCTTGACCCATACCCGGTCCTCTTCTGGAACGTGCAAATCCTCCATGTTGTGCTCACGAAACATTTGTGGTCTCTCCGCCACATATTTGGCACACGTCCGAATAAATCGAATGGCCTCCATGCTAGTATCTGGAAAACTTGCATTGCAGGCAAATTCTGAGAGACACTTCACCGCATCTTGAAAAGAATCGATGAGGGCTGGGAAGTACTTTTCGTAGATGGACGCTGAAAAAAATTGAAAAATGAATGAAATTCGCAAGAGCATCACGGCAAATTAAGCGCTTGCTATTACGGGAGAAGGTTGGGCAACGCTTAACATTCCGGCAATTGAGGAAGAAGCCACTTACTGATTATCTTCCCTGTTGTTTGGAAAGCAAGTTCGACAATGGCTTCGTCTTGGTCAGAAGCGGCTAAATGAAAAACGCTGAAAATGTTTTTCCAGCCAGACTTGATGTTCGCAGCCTGCGAGTTGACCATTTGGGCTACGCAACGGACCACCATATCACGGATTGTAGGAGAGCGATTTTTCTTCATTATATGTTCGAAAGGTCGAAGGAAATCTTTTTGAAATCGAAAATTGGTAAATTCTCCTTTTTCGATAAATTTCATGGACAACTGTCGCAAAGAGTCCAGGGCGAAAAAAGCTATATCTTCGTTTGGATTGCAACCGACCTATCGACAGACGACAAATTATTTAGATTCTTTAAACCGCCCAGCGCCTTTCTTCGAAATGTTATCTTATTAAAACAGCTCATACCTTATTAAAATGGTCCCCGAGGACCTGCCATATTCTTGACCACTGGAGCCGAATTCTCCCCATGTTGTAGTAGGAAATTTCCACAATTTTTTGAAGACTAAACATGCGCGGATGGGCAGTGTTGGACAATTCTTCCAGTGAAACGAGACACAAGGCTTTCACAAAATCGACTAAATACAAATGATTGAAAACATCGTTAAGTACCCGAAATGCAATTTTAAAAGATTGATAATTTGTTCATAACATAGCGAGCGCCAATAAAGGCGGAATATCTCACCTATGGCATTTCCATCTAACCTCGTCGATCCAGTAAATATTCTAAAAGCAAAAAAGAGGAGTGACAACGAGCCAAACAAAACAAGCCACGAGTTTTACATAAACTAGAGTAATGAAATACCTATCGACAGCCACAACAACGCTTTGGGAGCTTGTTTCCCCCATTGACTCCTGCAGACTAGCGATTTTCTTGTGATCCAACTGACCGCCTACCCTGGCCACTACCAAAAGAAACGAGCATTTATAATAAAAGAACAAACATAGACAAAAACTAACATTAAAAAGCATTTACGAACATTCCAAGGAGTCGAGAGGTAACATCCCTCCATCAGGGTGAGAGGAACTTCCACTACTGATGTAGCAGGGTTTAACACCTGTCCCGATCAACTGGGCCAGTTCAAGTTGCGAAATGCACTTCAAAATCTACGGGATGAAAACAACAAGAAAATCAAAAAAAGGCCTTTTAGACAGTTTAACTAAACAGTCTGTTCGGATAACTTGCCTCCAGCCATGACTTCCCCAGATAATTGCCATCTGTGTGAGCCACCATGATCAGAGTTTTGATGGTGTCTATGTTTTTCGTTTTCATCTCAGTGATAGGCGAGTTGGCTGTGAGGAGCGTGAAACGTGCCAAAGCTTGCACGTACGCGTCGCGTTCCAGCTAAAGTAATTAAAAGGATTAACAACCAACATAACGATTTTTTTCTAGCTAGAGTAACGGCGCAAAGCAAACATACCGTCATGTGAAAAATGCATGCAATGCGAATGGCACAACGTATTCCCTCGAGGCATAGGGATGCAATTTCTGTATCGTCGCAGTCCTGCAACCCGACACTAAAGGCCGCCAGAAAAGGTGTCCATGCCATCTACACAAAGTTAGGAAATATGATTAAGTACATAAGAAAAATTCCAAAGTCTTCCGAACGTAGGAAAATTAGAAGATGGAATAATCCTCGAACAGCAAAATGTCACGGTAATAAATATAAAAAACTTGTGTAATTTACCTTGAACATGGGCCGCACGTGGTCTAAGTGTGTAGTTATTGTAAATGCGGTTTGTACATGGCTGACCGATTCCATCAAAGCTTTCGCAGCTTGCGCCATCTGTTCCATTTCCATATTGTAAAGAAGTCGCCTCTTCTTCTCACTAGAAACAACTGAACAAAAGCGCCAAATTATTGCAAGTCAACAATTAGGGAAATATAATTTTACCGAAGATGGCAGTGATTGTAACGTGTTATTCAGACTAAACGATAGTTGAGTACATACGTTGCTTTCCAGGTTTGCTTTGCGTCTGCTTCATTTTGATTTCATTGCCTTGAATTTCGTCGTAGATTTGCGAGAGGTAATCCTGGGGTAAATCCTTGCTGTCGTTGATGCCACGGTTCATTTTAATATACTGCTCCTTTGTCATCTTGTTTTTCACCTAAAACGTTTTTTTGTTCACATAATTAATTAACAAGTCTTGCTAAGTAAAATTGGCAAATTTTACTAAATTATAAACAAATAAGTAGGGAAACAAAACTCGCATTTGGGCTGTGTAGATCCGTTGTCAGCATTATAATTGAATATGCCAAGACGTAAGCAGTGTCGGCACTTGCAAACAGTCCAAGACTAGCAAAAGATATGGTCTATAAGTTCATCTAATGGAAATAAGTTCGTTAAGCCAACAACAATTTCAACTTACTTGGGATTGCACTCGCAATATCGACTGGCAAATTTTTCCATCAATCTATCGATTTTTTGAGCTTCGCCTGGCAATCTGAATCCTTCTAGGAAGGAACGTAACGCCGAAACAAAATCCTTCCCCGCGAAATCCATTTGATCCACGTAGGCGTACATTACCTCTTTCGTGAATCTAATTCATAAAGAAGAAGAAAAATGAGCTCCGAAGACCCAGTTGTCGACAGGGCACTAATCATTCAATCATCAACATCAAGCAATGCACGGAAAATATAAGCCGAATCTGCAAAACGAGTTACAGCTCACCAACACGTAACAAAATACACAAAGAGCACAAATGGCCAACTCACTTTTCGTTCTCTCCCAAAAAATCCCCAATGACATTTTTATCGAGACGCTCGTCGGTTTGGAAAAATTCGGCAATGTCGCTGGGGGTCGGACCCAATAAGCCTTGCTCTTGCAAAAACTGCAGTCCCTTCATGGGCTTGCGGTTAAATCTGTATGAAAATGGGAGCCACACTCACAAAACAGCTCCATAGCAAGCAGGCACATTTAAATAATTTAGCCAGATTCCATCTCTTACGTATGAATGCCATGTTCCCAAATCTCCTTTTGCTGCTTAACGACTTCGTACTGTTCTGGATTGTCCGTGATGTTCGTCGAGGATGCCTGCGAGTTGAGGGAATTTGTGCTGCCGTAGCTCAACATGGAATCCTTAACAGAATCGTCCTCCGGAATCTCTTTAGGTACATTTCGTTCCGGTCCTAGAAATTAAAATTGACATTGTTTGCCTCTTTGTATCATGTTTCGAGATGTAATCTAGGCGTAATACTTAATGCCATCCACCACCTCATAAGATAATACTTATTTGTGCAACGTCACACATTCTTACTTCCCCGTCACATGCAAAATAAGAATTATAACCTACCTAATGTTGACTGCAAATTTGGATTGACATACAAATCCTTACTCCACTCGACCATGCATTTCAGAATGGACACCAGACATTCCAATCCCTTGATTCGCATGCTCTTTTCTTGGACAGGAGTTGCACCCAGTTCAAGAGCCTGGCGCCCTTGCGCAATCTTTGAAAGATCGTTCACCAGACGTTGAAAAATATTAGCAGCAGACAAGTCGCAATCATAATTTACATAGATGTCCACCACGCTTTGAGCATCTATAAAGTAATAATGAAACAAAAACGAGTGGAAATTAACAACGTGGCCGTCAAATCGGATGGTAATGTAGCAGATTAAACATTACCGGCGCAAATGCGGGTTAAAGCCTGAATAACCATCCATTTGTGCTCAAAGGAGCTACTGCTAGTTTCCAAAATATTCAGAAAAATTTCCTTAAAAAATACCTAGAATGAACAAAAAATGAATTTGTCTTTAACCACAGAGAGATTTCACGGCACCACGTGTCTCAGCACGTCTCACCGGATGGCAAATGTTGTGGTTAGTTTGCAAGGTAGTG